>CM028343.1:50952350-51027330 GCA_016618105.1 Dendrobium huoshanense | reverse complement strand
CCACATGCAATCTACGAAAGATAAAAAAACGAAGTAAAGACACCTAAAGAGATGGTTAGTGAATGATTGGGACTCAACCATTCACTAACCCACTCCCCCATGACTGCTCTTCACACATAAGATCCATGTCTAAAATTTCACGAGGTAGCAAGTCTCCCAAAAATTAGGATTTATGTATAAATAGTTTTAAAATAGTTTCAAAATACTTGTAGACGTAAGTATATCTTTTTGGAAAAATAAAAATAATTAAAAAAGTAAGTCAATTCATAATACATATATATATAGGGAGACCCACCGAACACTCTCGCACGGTATCAAAATGATTTAAAAATAATTTGTATCCTGAAAGTAATTATCATAATTAATATTTAATATCAAAATACCCGAATGATCGAATCCAAATAGTGATCTGTCAAAACAGCCAAAATCAGGGGGCTGGAAATGGTTCACAACATAAAGCTCGTCTTTCTGAAAAGAACGAGGGGTTATACGTCAAAATCCGACTTAAAACGACGAAAATACGAATTTCCGAAGTTTAAACACAATAAAATAATATTTTAAAATAGTGTAGTCTTGCTGTTTTTGAAATAACAAGAGATACAGACAAGATTTTCATCTGAAAATAGTTTTAAAATATGCAGAATTCAGAGTACATCCAAAACAAGGTGCTATACGTCGACAGCGGGTTAAAACGACAAAGTTGTGTAATTTTGAAGTTTAAGTATAATACAAATAATATTTGAAAATAATCCAGTCTGCTGTTTTCAAAATAAGTACAGAAATACTATAAATATTTGTGCAGTGCATACTCCAGGATGTGCAGAATCAAAATACGATCAAAACAATACGTTGTGCGTTGACAGCGGATAAAAAACAAGAAAGTTATGGTTTTTGCAAGTTTAAAGGGCATTAAAGCCTATTTTAAAATAATTTTAAAAGATAATAATAAATAATAATAATAATTATTATTATTATAATTATAATAATAATCATAATAAATACTAGGTTAGTATTTCAAAATAACAATAATGTAACTAAATAATCAAATAATAATGATATAACAATAATATTAAAATATATTAAAATAATACTTTTAAATAATAATAAAAAAAAAATTTTTTTACTGTTTTTTTTTAATTAATAAAAAAAAAAAATTCTTAATTTTGAATGAAAATAATTTTAAAATAAAAGAGGATAAAAATCCGAGCAATTCGGTATATTATACGTCAAAAACGGAGCGAAAACGAATTTTTGGCGAGTTTTTGAATGAAAATAGGTTTTAAAAATCAATTTTTATATAAAATATTAGGCGGCGACACGTGGCGAGCGCGGATTGGTTCCGCGGTCCGCGCCCAATCATTGGCGGCGGCGCAATCATTGTGCCGCCAACCAATGATTGCGGCAATCATGCCGCAATCATAGCCGTGGACACTTATCCACGTCGGCAAGGCTCCCCGCCGTCCGATCTGCATGGGAACGAATCAACGGCTCAGATCAAGGCGGACGGCGGATCGGTCCGGCGTGTATACCTCCGCGGTCGGACAGTTAACGGTCCGACCAGATCTGTGCCGTCGATCAACCGAATCGACGGTCCAGAGAGCGCCTGGCTGGGAGCAGGCCAAACCGAGACCTCTAACCTATTTTCCCTTAGATCTCTCAAACCGCTCGACGAAACGTCTTGAAATTTTAAACACAGGTAGTAAACATGAAGAGCATCAATGGGGGATGTTTGGTTTGATCTAAAAAGCACTTAATGAAAAGCTATTTAACCCTAAGTGTTCTAAACTAGGGTTTGCGATATACCTCAATCCACACGGTGGATTCGGGCGATCTTGGGCTCGTTGGACTCGTAGAATCGTCTAGAACAACTCTCCTGTTGAACTCAAGTCCTGAAACGCCTTGGATCGATCGGGATTCGTCCTGGAACGGAAATGGGCTCGGTTTCGCCGGAGTTGGCGTCGCCGGCGGCTGAGCTCGTCGGATTTTGGTTGGGGAAGGTGTGGAAGGGTTGTAGGAACTCTCTTGCCAAATCTCAGAGGCTGGGCAAGTCTCTTTTGCAAGCAAGAGCCAAAAAGTCTTTCAAAAAGACCTAATTTTTGCTATTTAAAGCCCTAGGGTTCATCTCAACGGCCAAGATCGAATCCCTGAGTAAATAGGAGGGAAATTGAATGATATTAGCCGTGGTTTTCAATTCAAAATCAATGGGATTGATTAGGGGATTAAATAGGGCTTAAATGGGCTCTAAATAGGTCATAAATGACCTATTAAGACTTGGGTTGACCAAGTCAAAGATCGATTTGGTCACCCAAGTCAAAATAAGTCAAAGAAGTGAAGGAATCAAGTCATGCAATGGGTTGGATTGATTTCAAATGGATTTGGGCTCTTAATGGGCCTAATGGGTCAAAAATAGCCCATTAGGACTTGGGTGACCAAGTCAAAGTTTAACTTAGTCAATCTAGCCCATTTAGACCTATGGAGTGAGGCTCGAGTCAAAAAAGAGGTCAACACTCTACTTATTTACAGTCATAATTCATCTCTCATCTACCTTCTTGTATATGTAGATGATATTTTGGTTATTGGGAATGATGCATCAGTTCTTCAGTCTTTCCTTCAACATCTGCATCAGCAATTTCAGGTCTGACATTTAGGTGGCTTGAATCTGTTTCTCGGCATTCAGGCTATTTCTACGGATTCTGGATATCATCTCAATCAAACTGCATTTGCTGTAGACATTCTTCATCGATCTGTTTTAGAAAATTACAAACCGGTTGTCACGCCGTTTTCCCTCAAGTCTCAGATGGACAACAGTTCTTTTCAGCCACTTCAAAATTCAATGCAATTTAGGCAACTTGTGGGAGCATTGCAATTTCTAACTATCACATGGCCCGACATATCCTTTGCAGTTAACAAGTTATGTCAAGCCATGCATTCTCCTCACCAGTATGATTTCCAAGCTCTCAAGCACTTGCTTCGGTATCTTAAAGGTATGACTGACTTTGGTCTTCCTATTACAAGCACATCCACATCACTAAGAGCTTATGCTGATTCCGATTGGGCCGGAGATCCACTCGATCTTGGTGTGTCAAAAAGCAACCCACGGTAGCTTGGTCTTCTATTGAAGCTGAGTATAGGGCATTGGCAACGGCAGCAACTGATATAATTTGGCTTCGTCGACTTCTTGCTGAGTTTCAATTCCCTACCAACACTCCCACACTTCTACATTGTGATAATGTTTCAACCATAGCATTAGCTCACAACCTGGTTTTTCATGTCAGGACCAAACATATCGAAGTTGATTATCATTTTATTCGGGATTGTATCAAGTCTAATGTTATTTCAGTTCATCATCTCAGCACACAAGATCAACTAATTGATATTTTCACCAAAGTTCTTCCACGACTTCGGTTTACGTATCTTCGAGACAAGCTTATGGTCACTTCCGCACCATCAGCTTGCGGGGGCCTGTTAACGTGTTCCAAGGCTGAGCAGAACACAAGTATCAATCCACTATCATGTGCAGCTAGTTGAGCAGAAGTCTACCAATGGCTTTGGTAGAGAACGTTCTTGTTTTGATTAAAAAAAATATTTAAGTATATATAGTTTTGAAAATATATTAATTTTCTTTGGGAGAAATTAATTTTGAAATTTTTGTTTTGAAATCGAACGCAATATAAGGAATAACATATATCGTCTCAAAAAGAAGAGACTGTCGTTCATTAATAGGTTCAGATTACAAAGCTTTAAAGGATCATTAATTTTATAATCAAAATCAGGATAATAAAATGATATATCTCTCCAAGGAAAGAGGATATCATTTATTATCAATCCTTTGAATATAACGATAATGATCGTTTAATTGAGATTTCCCAAAGATAATTAATTAGAGGTTTTTGAAAATTTTAATTTTGAAAATTAGATCTGGGTTTCTAAATCTCCTACGAGCGCAAGCCCTCGTAGTTAATTACATCGTAGGAAAATTGGAAATTTTCCTACGAACACTCTCGATTAAAATAGCGATACAAATTTTATTTAAGAATTTTGAAGATTGATATCAAAGGAAGGTAAAGTTTTGAATTTGAATAGGGATTAGTTCAATATTGAGCACTTATTTTTAGATTCAAGGGAGGAGAAGTATGAGGTGTTTTGAGATTCTGAATTACTTCAGAAACGCCTCAATCTATCCTTAGTGTTAGGCATGTATTTGATTGAAAGAAATTTTTTTTTTTAATTTGAGTGATCAATTTTATTAGAAATTTGAGATTCAATTCCCAAAAGTTGAGGTCTTATGGCCCGAGCCAACCTCAGAACCTAAGTCTAAATTGGGCACTAAAAGTTAGTGCCCCGAACCTAGCTAGTGCAATGCGAATCTGGTCTTACCCCAGCCTGGATTGGGGAGCCAGCTAAACTCCCTAAACGATTTTAAAATATGAGTCCAGTCTTTTTGTAGAGTGGTAGGGACATTAATTATAAAATTTTAGAGGAATGGGGTCGACATCTAGAGTAGATCCTTAATTGACCCCTTTAACTTATGTCAGGTATTTGATGTCTAAATAGATGCAATTAAATATTAAACTCTTTTAAATTTGTTACTAATGCGATGCATGCTAATTGACTCGATTGAATGCAAAATCAGTATGTAGTAGTTTAAAAATCTTTTTGGCTTATAAAATAGGTTTTTTCCTAGAGATTGCATAACATCCCCTTGACAGATCGGCACCCTCATAGGCCAGGTGGTCTGCCATAATTCACAGGCGGGGAGATGCCTAACAGGGTAGATAAAGTATAATATGAATGCATGAAAAACCATCGGCGAGTCTGAGCTTACTTCTTAAGACCATTTAGAATTTCTATCTTATATTAAATTTTTTTATTTAATTAGAGTAGAAAAATTTTGGCAAACCCCTAAGAGTCTAAAATCGTACTCCATGTCAAACCAAATACGGCATGCAAATAAAAAGACTAGAAAAGTATGAGTTCTAATGCGAAATCAATTATATTAAATATATCAAATTTAATGTCCATATGGCAACTGCCACTTATTATTACATCTCAAAAATTGCAAGAAATTAAAGTGGTCGGGCACCACTGACTACAACCCAGATTTCTAATCCTAAATCAAATGACTTTGAGATTTGGGATTCTTCTCGTTGTTCATTTCTTTGTCTTCTCACGAACATCTTGATTCGTCGGTTCAGGATATCCAAATAGAAAGAAACTCCCCTTGAACGGGGTGTTATCTTTTCTCTTTGGATATTTGAAAGGGATCCTAATTTGACTTCCAAATGGAAGAAGACTCTCCCCTTTAGGGATGTCTTTACCTCTTTGGAATTCAATTTGGATCAAATATCACAAATTTAAATCATTTTAAGTATTTTACAACCTTTATACCTCAAATTACATTAATTTGAAATAGAAAATCTAGACTCGATCCTGCGAGGTTATCCTAATAATCAGCAGTTATATATTCAATTCCAAGCAGTTATAATATGAAAAATTGAAATGCATTTTTTTAACCACACTTGGCCATGCTCTTTTATTTAAAGGGGGTCTTAAGCGTGGCAGGTACCTGTGCAAAGAGTATATATATATATTTTTATTAACTACCCCTTTAATTTTAGCTCTTTGTATGAGCATGGCCACTTGCATAAGATTGCACAAGTATAGTTCGTTCCTATCCTAGGGGTAAATCTAACGCACAATCAATCACAGAGTGCAGGAAGTAAGTAAACAAACACAACAATTCTATACTAGCAAATATCATGCAGTAAAAGCTCGAAAAATACAACACACAACAACAGAAAGTAAAACACCGGCCTATCCTAAAACTAGAGTCGGTGATCCTAGCAAACCATCTAAAGTGTGTGGGATAGGTCGTGCGGTTTTGATATGTTCTAAATGGGATATTAGGTTGAAGTTATTTAAGATTCGATTGGTTGAAAGGTTTGAGGGAATTTAACTAGAGTTTAAATATTAATATTTTGAATATTTTAAAATTAATTATTAATTATTTGTTGTAAATCTTCTTTGTTTCATACCGAGGCCATGAAGTTTATTTCACCTTCCTTGGGGCTAAGTAAATAGCCTTGTAGGCCGGGGTTACCCAGTGGTACCCGATATAATAAAGTAATTTGATTTGATTAAGATTTGAAATTTAATGAATTTTAATTAAAAGTGTTTGGTTGCTGATTTTTAAAGTTTGATTAATTTGGGTTTGCCATTAATTGATTCGCGGCGTTGTGCCACCAGGCTCGAGGAACCAGCCTCCTTAGGACACTTAGCCCCGCAGCCCGGGGTAGTCCAGCCGATAAACCAAAGTAATATAATTGAATTAGATATTTTAAAAGGTTAAATAATTAATGATTACTCTATTTTAAGGTTTGACACCCTTAGAATTCATTCGTGGCATTGTGCCACCAGGCTCGAGGAACCAGCCTCCTTAGGACACTTAGCCCCGCAGTCCAGAGTAGTCCAGCCAATAAACTTCATCTTTAGGATGATTGTTGTGTTTTAAAAGATTTATTGAATGTTTTAAATATTAAACTAGCATTTTATGGAGTTTAGAACGATTTTTGAGTTTTATGAATTTTGGAATATTTTAATCATTTAATTAAAGGGTTAAAAATTGACTTTTTAATTAAGCTCAAATTATAGAATTTTTGTATTTTATTAAAATACTAGACCTCTCTACAATCAGTTTGATAGTAAGTACGTTGAAATTGGATTTTTCTATATTTTATTACGAAGGTTTGAAGTTTTGAATTAATTTTGACATAAGTTTGACCAAAAGTTGACTTTTTGAATTTGACAGATTTCTGGAAGTTTACTATTTTTAATAAATATAGACATTATTATGAGTTGAATTCAAGTGAGTTTGTTCAATTTGGATTTTTCTTGAATTAGTTATTAATTTTTAAAGTTATGACTATTTATTGAATTATTGAAAATCCTTAATTAAAGGCCCCTTTTGTGATTTTGCTCCAAATGAAATCTCAACTCCTTGAAATCAGCTCCAAAGGTCAGGAATGACCTAAGGAGAGATTCCCAAGTGTTTGGGAAATTTTTGGAATTTTTAATAATTATTAATTAATTATATCAATTAAATATTCAATTTCTCTTAAAATTAACTTAAGCCTAAGTTTTCTGTCAAATAATTTTTGTTTTATTTTTCATTGGTTGAGGACTCAAAACTGGTCAGTTAGAGGGATTATACATATTTTTTGGATTTAAATTAGATTTATTACATTTTTTATAGGTTTTGAGGGTTAATTAAGGGTTTAAGATTATGGAATTTGATTAAGGGCCTTGATGGTCTTTAAAACCAGTGAAAATTATTTCTAAGGCTGAGAGTGTCACTAAGTTTAAGTGTTCAAAGTTTTGAGTCAATAGAAGGTGAATCCTAATTATTAGAAATATTCTAAATTTTTATAAACCCTTAATTATTGTCCTTAATGATGTCACTATGTTTAATGGGTTTAAATCAATGTTTGAACTAACCCTCACACTTAACACTTAAGACATGTATGAACACATAAACACATTCAACATCTAAATCTAGGAGAGCCTTATACTATGTGGTGTGTGATTCCTAAACATGCAAGGACTAATTAACATAATTAAGATAAGATTAGTGAATAATCAAGAAATAATTGTCCACTAATCTTCCCCTTTATTTCTATTCAAATATGCTCAATCTACATTTAAGATTTCAAGTGACCTCTCAAATCTTTAAGGCTCTAAATATATATAATTTGAAAATATATGAATATATACAAGTATATATACATATAAATATATTTACGTGCATATATTTCAAAATAAAATAACTAAAAATATTAGATCTTGAGGAGTTGAGGGGTTCACTGATTTCATCAACACACAAATGCAATTTCTCTTAAATCTCTTTCTTTTTAATATTAAATATATGTACATATATGTAAATATAAATTTTACTTAGAAATTTAATAACTGTTAAAATAAGACTTCAACAGAGGTTTAATAATTACTGGAAGTCCAATATATGCTCAACAATATTCATGCCAAATTTTGGACTAAAATAACTTATGTATATTTAATTAAAAATAAAATACATTTTGCTGTATTTTTGAAATTTTTCATTAAATAAGAATAAATATAGTTTTATTTTATTTTTAGAATAAATTAGACATAAATACAAATAGATTGATATATTATACGTATTTTTTGGTTTTGTATTTTATTTACTATGATTTTTTGAAGTTTTGTTAATAAAAATGCAATTAAAATGATTTATTCTATTTATAAAACAAATGGCGGCGCCGGCGGGACAGATGGCATGCTCGGGTTCGTCCAACACGAAGGCGGCGATGCGGGGTCCACGCGTTTTCCACTTAACCATGTCAGCGCGTGGTCAAGGCCGTCGGATCGTCCGCGTGCTCGATCTAACGGTCCAGATTGAGTCCCGCGGTTTGATCTCATGAGAAGAGATCGGATGGCGAGAAAACAAACCCGCGGTTTGGATCCAATGGTCAAGATCACGCCGGACGGGAGATCTGAACCAATGGAGAAATCGCGCGGTCAGACGGTCTGCGTGAATACGAAATCAGAGCCGTTGATCAGCTGATCAACGGCTCAAAAAACATACACCTGAATGAACCTGGCGGAACGCCCTAGACTTTTGTTTTTAGGCTCGTTCGTTCGATCCGATGCATCAAATCACTTAAAATTTTAAATATAGGCTCCCTAGATGAACAGAAATAATGGGGAATATTTTTCAAGGAAAATAATATATTAAATAAAATGCTAAATTAATTTAAGTGTCCTAAGCTAGGTTTAGGGATTTACATTGATTTAACGAACGGATTGAACCGTTTTCAGATTCTCTGAGCTTGTAGACTGTCCACGATTAAGTTCCCAGTTGAATCCATGCTCCGACGCTCCACGAATCGCCTGGAATGAGCCTTGGATGGATTGGGTATTGAGCTCGCCAGAAGATCGCCGGAGGCAGCTTTGACCGGAGGGATTTGGGTGGGGAAGTGTCAAGGAGGTCCAATAGAGCTCAAACGAACAAAGAGTTTGGCTGAAGGAGCTCTAGGTGGGTGAGAGAATGTAGGGATACGAATGAGGCTCATTTTGAGCCTTTTGCCCTATTCAATCCCCTCCAAATTGAATGAAGGGCTGGGATCATTTGAGTGAGCTCCCAGATGAGTGACATCTATCCCAGGAGTGGTTGGTAGCAGAGGTATCAAAGGACAAAGGTACATCCTAGGTAGAAAGTCTATTTTGGCCTTTTGTCCATGTGGAATCGAATATGAGCCATTAGATGTTGATCTAAGGGCTGAGGGTTACTCTAGGAAGCTTCTAGAGAATATTCTAACAGCTGTAGGGGTTTTAAATAAAGGGTGATTAGTTTTAAATGGGGGTTTGACCACATTTGACCATTCCAAAGCATAGTTTGACTCTTTGAGTGGTCCCTATGCCATGTGGCAGTTGAGGTGGCATGGGGGAGGCCTTTTGGAATTAAAGAAAATTGCTGGAATTGATTGGTGGGGAGTGGGCTAGCTTGGGTCAAGCCATTTGGGCATTTTAAAGGTTTGTTGACCAAGTGTTGACTGGTCAACTGACCTTGTTGACTGCTGAGGTGGCAGCCCAAATGGCCTCAAGAGCTAGTTAGGTTGATTTAGAACAAAGGCCAAATGAAGGGATTGAGATTTGAATTTGGTATAGGAATTTGGAATAGATTTGACCAAAACCATGTGGGTTGACTTGATCTACACGATCATAACTTTGAGCTAGCTCATATTTAGCTTGGGTGTACTTGATCCATGACATGTGATTGGATTGAAATCTTGAAAATTGATGTTTGAATATGTAGGAACATGTAAATGGGAATTTGACTATGATTTTGGGTTTGACTAAGTCAAAACTCTAAAGAATTTGACCCCAATTGAGTTGAATGGATTTGAAACATATTTGAAGATGTGTTTGAGAGTTTGATTGGTTTGGTATGATTTGGATGGGTTGATTTGATTGAATGTATTAAATTGGTTCATATGGGTCAAATTTGACTAACCATGGCTTAGTTGACTTGGTCAACTTTTGTTTGGGTCAAGGGTCCAATTTTGGGCTCAACAAGTTTGAAATATGATTTTTAGTTTGTTGAATGTGTTTTGAAAGTTCAAGGAAATCAATTATGCCAAAACACCCATTTGGGCCCTTAGTGGGCCTCTTAGGTCAACTAGGTTGACTTGGTCAACCAGGTTGACCCAAGGTCTGGAAATGGGTCTCACAAGTTTGGTTTGACATTTGAAACTTGCTGGAGGTGGTTGCATTCAATTTGGAGGTCGTTTGGTTTGAAATCTTTATTTGAGCCCCATAGGGGTATTTTGGTCATTTTGGGCTCATGACCACTAGGGGCTGAAATGAGTACAAAAAAATGCAGTTTATTGATCAACATATCAGAATTAAGGGTCTAGAAGTGACTAGAGGCTTTGGTGAAGGCTCTAAGGTCAGAATCTTCAAGGTGATAGGTCTAGTGGCATAGACTGTAAATATTTGAAGGTTTTACAGCCTTTGACTTTGATTTAGTTTTTGAGGTTAGAGACCTCCGAATGGGCTCAAATTTGGAGGGTTGCCTCCAGAGACATGTCCCATCAGTATGCAACTGACAGACTCTGAATCGGAGGTCATTTGACTGGGTTTTGAAGTATTTGAAAATTTGATAAAAAAGGCTTTTAGGACTTGGCCTTTTAGCATTGAATTTTGGTTTGGATTTCTAAGATCTGGGTAGATCCTAAGGTTGAGATTCTAGGAGGATCCTAGAGTTTGAATTGATTTAGAAATTAGATTGATTTAGGGTCGAGATTGATCCAAGTGACCTCATACAAAAATGAGGTCAATAATTCTCTACCATCATTACCTTACGTTCTTTGTTATGATTATCATTAGCTAGAATTCAATATATATGCATGTATTGCACTGTTCATGGTATGAATGGAAAAGCACATAATTACTCTCATCTTTGGTTTTGTGCTGTGTTCTATTTTTCCCTGTTGTGCAGGTAAACTCTGAAGGTTTTTCAGTTATAGGTTAGGTATAATTTTAAAATTTTAAAACAGATCTTATTTTTTATTAGCCAACCAAATAGCTGCACAACTCAAATGTACCATCAAATCCAAGGCAGATTATCTCAATAACTGCATAAAATCTCTCAAAAATAATCATTTCAACTAACCAATATAGAGCTCTTCAACTCCCACAATATGAATAGATAATTAAAAAGTTTAATGTCCAACTAGTAGGATGAAGATCCACCCAAAAAAAAGAAAAAACAAACAAACAAATCCATCAAAAAATAATGAAGAACAATGTGATAAGAGATTTTTTAGCTTTAAACTTCTGATCCACAACCAAAGATAGAACCGCCCATGTCACCAACACTATTGCAAGCTAGAAAATACTAGAGTATGGGGCTATTTGTTTGAAAGGTTTAAGGGTGTAATGTATTTCAATTGCAGGGTTTAAAAAATTTTGGTGTTTTTCCAAATAAAAAAGAAATATAAAGTAAAATAAAGTAAATGTAATATAAATTTTTTTAGTTCATTTTTTAGGTAAATTAAACTCATCCAATTTTGAGCAAGAACCATTTATATTGCAAGCAAGCTCGCTTAATAGTGGGCGCCACCAATCATCGATCACCGCCGGAGGCCACCACCCGCCGCTGGCAACCGCTATCACCCCCCCCCCCTTCGTTAGCAACCGCAGTCGTGACCAACTCCGCCGTCAGCTGCCCGCCTCTCCTAGCTACCGCCACCGTCGCCCACCACCACTCACCACGGCCATCATTATTGCCACCTGCTAGCCATCACCATCTTTCTACTTAACACTACGTTCATTTTACTTCAAATCAAATAAATAAAAAAATTATTCACCCATATTTTTTTTACACTCATCTAAATAATTCCAAAGTATTAGCTTTTCTACTGTATTCATTTTACAATGCATTTCTTTTATATTATTTTTCTTTTGTAGTCAATCAAACAATCCTATGAAATTGCAAGACGTGTACACAATTAAACCATTGATATTTACCCGAAATTTTTTAAGCTAGAAGTAAGGAATCTTGGAAGATAAAAATACACTTAATTAAGTTATTTTTGAACATACTAATTATAATATTATATTTAAAATAAAAGTGTGTCCAATATCATCCAAGTGGCTTTCTTCTTATCATGCTAATCATAGTGAATCAAGTTTAAAGTAAGTTCATGGATAAAATGTCAAGCCTCAATGATGTGAGTTGTGGAGTAAACCTTTTAATTGTATTAAAATATAGTGCTTTATCACCTCTCAATAATGCTTAATTTTTCTGATATAAAATAACAAACCTCACTTAATATACTCAAATATACATGATGAATCAAGTAATAAAATGATAGTGGAGTATCGAACGTACGAGGAAGTATGATTACTTGCAACAAACTATTAATGTTTACTCTAATTGAAATAATTATTCTATCGAAATAAAAATATTATTTTTGGAGATTCTATCACTGAATAAAATAGTAAAAATATTAGATATAATATTTAATTAAAGTATTTTTTATAGAAGAATTTAAATTGTATATTTTTCTATTGAGACTTTATGGTAATATAATTCAGAGCATATGCATCCTTAGATCTTTATCGAACTTGTAGGGGTGAAAATGATATCTTCTGACCTCCTATAGTTATAGTATTTCCTTAAGAACTAAGGAAATTTTAAATCCTATGTCTAGGCATGTAAACATCATATCTCAATGCTCTTGGGTGTTCTTGCATTCCTTGGTCATTATTATACATCATACTAAATTTTAGCAGCACATATGTCCATTATATGCATTAAATAAAGAACATGATAATATTGAAAAAATCTTTTAACAATTATAGAACAAGAGTCTTTATTAGTTCTCAAAATATATTTTACTTCATCAATCCAAAATAAGAGAATTAGCTAGACATAGAATGAATAACAAGCAAACTCACTTTTCATTAAAATAATGAAAGAATAAAAATACAAGATAATGATATAACCAAAAATGATCAAAGTATCTCCTCTACACTCTTTCTCCCTTTAATTTATAGAGTTGCTTCAATAAACACAGGTTAAAAACTCCAAATGATTATATCTTATATTTTCCTAACCTCTCTTAGATTTTACTCTAAGAGGGGACTAGGAAGTACTATAGAAAGTAGTATAGAAAGTATTGAATTTTATACAAGTGATTGAAGTCCCATTCAAATATAACATTACAACTATTTATAAGGAAACATAAAATGTTTATGGTACTATGATGGTTGAAAGAATGGCACCGCAGCGCCCTTGAAGCACCTCGGCACTAAAGCTCATGCACCGTCATGGTACTTGTTAATGTAGACTGTTTACTTGGTGAACATGCGTGTCTCTTCACTAATAGAATATGACTCTTGGAAGTTAAAACTGTAACATTGCAGCATAGAAGACATTTGAGCACTACATAGCCCAAGTGCAAAAATGGCGCAAAGGCATGAAAAGTTGTAGCACCGCGGCATTGAAAAACAAAGAATCTAGTATTGTCAAATTAACTTTCTGACAATGTGGTGCTGATAATTAATGTTTCAAAGCCATCAGTGTTGCCGCTGCAGAGCTTGCAAACAAAGAACTCGACATCGCAATATCAAAATTGGGGTGCATTGACAATATTAAAGATAGTGTTGCGATGTTATTTAGTTGGACGCTGCGGAGCTGTAGGCTCCTTAGAATTTCTATCATTTTTTAGTTTTTTCCTACAAAAAAAAAATAACTAAAATAATATATTTTCATTAAAAATAAAATACATAAAATAATATGTATTTTACACTTATCAAATTCTCCCGAACTTAAACTCTTACTTGTCTTCGAGCAAACAAATAAATCTACAATTTTGTTTAATCAAATAACCAAAATAAAAATTGATAATTTAAAATTGCTAAAATATATGATAATACATCACGATCTAGAAGTAGTGGAAATAACAAAATTATGATTCTAGTTTAGAAAATACTAACAATTATTCTAACCAGTCATCTTTATTATTCCTAATTTGAATTCACATGTTATAATACAATCATTGACTTTTGAATTCTAAATTAAATAATGTAGCTTAAAGATTAGATGTATTTATAGTTAAAATTGAAATTTCATAATTTCACCAATATTTGTTCTAGTTCTCCTACTTATCCTTTATGTATTTAAATTTAAGATTCTAGTTAGACTATAAGCTTTTATCTGATATCAAATTTTTATTGTACTCACTTTCTTTTTATTCTTTTTTTTTTTTTTCACTTTTATTTTTATAGAGTACATAGTTAATAAATTTGAATGCTAATTTTGCTTAAAATCTTCTTAATAAATTTGAATGCTAATTTTGCTTAAAATCTTCTTACAATTTTAATGAGTTTAATATAAATTTTTAATAAGATTATTAATTACAAATTCAAGTTGCTTATAATTTTTAATTTTAATCTTTTTATATCCATTTTTAACTTTAATAATTCATTTTCAATTAAAAGGTTGATCTATAAATGTATAACTTATAAATTCAAGCTAAGTCAATAATTTAAATTATCAATTAGCACACTATTAATTTTTTCAATCTATGAATTATAAAGCAGCGTTCATTTAAACTATGACCTAGGATTTTATTATTATCTTAAATTTATATAATTTTTAATTATCATTTTTATTAGGATTAATTAAATAATCATAATGTGAAGATATTAATGGAAGATAATATAAAAATTTAAGTATAAGAGAAATGTAACTTAAATATATCTCAAATAATAATACACATAAATATTAATTATTATATATATATATATATTATATATAAATGATAGAAAGGTACAAAATATGTGATACATATAACCAACTATAACATAAAGTGCAAGATAACTAGTGCATTAAGCACCACTCTAACCATCACAATATATCTCAAAGCCAAAACTCCAATTATTACATCACTCAATCCTTTACATAGAAAAAACTAAAAATAAGAGTAACATTCAAACACATATAAAAATACACAAAAAATGAAAAACTCCTTATATGCACATTCAAGATTTTTCTTATTCTTAATTCTTTTCATCCACAAGGATTCAATCTATGACCATTAACATTGAAGATATTAAAAGTATGTTTATCTTTAATCCTTGTGGCACTATTTGGATATATTCTAATGATAAGAAAAGGGCATGTTCATCAAAATTTAAGTTTTTCATGGTAGTATTTCTTCTTATAAGCAAAAAAGTAAGACATCATAATGAGGAGAAAACTCATAAATTAAAACTCCATATACACGTATTTTCTTCATCTCTATATTATAATTTTTTGTATCTTCATAAACTTCATTTCTGAAATCATGAAGTTTGTCAGCTGTTGCATAACACTGGATGCTTAGAATAGAGAAGGGATCTTTATTTTTTAAGCATACTTCACTTCTTTTTTAGGATAAATGCTCTTTCCACCCATTGCTTAGAAAACAAATCTAGAAATGAAAGGAAGAAACTAAAAAATACTACACTTCAAAAAGGGTTGACGAGGATAGAAAATCAACTGTTCAACTTACTCTTTTTAAAAATTTTACAGGCACAAAAGCTCCAAATTTGAATTTTAAATTGCTACGGCACGACCAAGCGTAGCGGCACTATAAGCATCATTGCAATGCCATTTTCTCTCTCTATGGATTTTTTTTATCTAATGACTACCACTATTAAATCTAATCTACCAAGCAAACAATAAACTAAGAGTATTGAATTATAAAACTCTATGATTTTATGGCCATGTAGCAACTATCAAATGAAGGACATTTGATGGCTGCTGTAGAACTACATCATGCACTTTGCACAGATGACAACAGATTTAACATTATGTAGTCATCTATCATCGATGGCTAATAATATCTCATCCTTTTAATCTTCAATTTTATTTTAGGACCAAATTGGTGAGTGGCACATAATATAGCATGAACTTCTTTGGTTGTATCTTTAGCTTTTAATTTATAAGTTAACATAATCACATCTGGTCAAATGATATTCTATAAAGAGATATGTTGATTAGAGTGTAAGATAAGGAAATTATTTTTATCTGATCTATAATTTATTTATCCTTAGGGAGTTTATTTTCTTTTAAATAGTCAAAAAAGGATTCCTCTAATCTACCACTTCATCTTCTACAATGAAAATGATTTTTAACCTCAGTTAGGAATTTTCTTTGATATATTCCATATCAATCAATAATAAGACCTTGCAACCCTATACCTCTATTAGAATTGAGTCCTCTTCAGGGCAAGTTAATTCTTTAGCGAGCTTTGCAAAGATATCCGCTGTGGCAATTTTTCAACATCGTATTCTATACTGAGTCACGATTGGAATCTTTTCTAATAATTTCATTATATACTGGTGATATGGAATCAATTTTGGCTTTAACATCTTGTATTTACCTGCAACTTGGTTGACAAAAAGCTGAGAATCTCCATATATCTTTACTTCTTAAGTGTCATTTAAGATTATCAACTCTAAGACAATTATTAGTGCCTTGTACCCAACTTCATTATTTATATAGAGCTCTAACAAGTGATAGGAGTAGTAAATGAAACCTTTATTTGGGGTGATGAGTATAATATCAATTATGGCTTTCATTGGGGAAATATTTATGGTCCTTTATCTTTTTGACAAGATGTAACACCATCAAAATAAAAATCTTAGGTGTATTTTTTTATTTACTTTTAAATTTAGGATCTATTCGATCACTTGGAAGTTCATCATCTATTGGAAGAGTACAATGAACCAGATGCATTGCTAAGAAACTTTTCAATGTATATTCTTTTAAGTACATAGAAAATTGAATGTTATATCAAACTATCATAAAATCGTTGAATATCAAGCTAATCTTTTTGATAATGTTAGTTAAGTCATCAAATTCTGCAACGTATTCACTCTAGATATTAAGTTCACTTTCTGAGAAGCATGTTGTACCTAACCATTTGAGCAGTGAAAATCAAGGCTAGATAATTATGCTTATTTGGAGGATAGTTCATTTAGGTTGGTAACAACCTTTTACTTAGGTAATAGAGCACATTTTTTACCTTCCTCATTAGCTTGAGCTAATAAAGCACCAAGAGATTCACTTAAGGATGTTGTACATAGGATTGATGGCGTCTTCAGAATAGGATCATCTTATATTGGAGGTTTCCTTAAGTATTCTTTACTACTATCAAAAGTTTTCTAACAACCTTTATCTCATTATAAACGAGCATCTTTCTTGCATAGAGTTGCAAATGGTTAATATCTATTGGATAAATTTGATATAAAATTTCTCATATATGCTAACTGACCTTGAAGGGATCTAAATTGAGTGATACTTTTAGGTTGTAACTTCTTCAAGATTGCTTTAGGATGTATCTTCTTCAAGATTGCTTTAATTTTAGAAGGATCTATTTATATTCCACAATTTCAAACCATGAAACCCAAAAGCCTCTTTGAAGTAACAACAAATACATAGTTCAAAGGATTCTTTGTAGATTATACTAGCACAGTGTTCAAAGGATTCCACTGTCCAGGTACCAAATTCTTTTACGATGGCTTGTATGAGAGCATTTCTACAAAATTATCAAACATTAGACTCAAGAACCCAAATAAATTTGGGTTCGCCTCTTGACAATGATAATCTAGATGTATGATTAAAATGTTATGATTGATGCATCTTAAGTCTCCACACTAGATTTATTCTATGATGAATAGTGCAAGTGTGGGAAATATGCCCTAGTATTTCATATAAAAAGCATTTAACTCCAGAAAAAGGATTTACCAATCTATGTGAGGTATAAATCTTTTCCTAGATTTTGAAATTATATACTTGTGATCAGGAATGTAAAATTATACAGGAGTGGGAGGTGTCATACCTTAATAGCTTTTAATTTTACTTTTAAATATGAGTTTATACTTTCTAAAACTAAATTTTCAACTTTCAACTCATATTCTCTTTGATATGATTAAGCCATAAACACCTTAAAATCAATTTTAATTTCATTATAAGATGTTTTTAATAAAGCATGCTCCTTATTCAAATTATCAAATTCATCTAGCAAAGTGATGTGATTGCTATCTATGCTTGCATGATCTTTCCTCATATTTTCATTCTTCTTTTATAAATTCAAATACTCAATATTAAGATTTACATGCAATTTTTTGAGTTTCTTATATGCATTATGGATTTTCTCATAAACATCAAATAATTCATCATAGGATATGTCACATACCTCCTATTGATCTGAATGATCAAGCTTATCTTCCATTAAGTATAACTTTGTAACCTTTATTCCACATCGGTTTTTGAAGAGTCTAAAGCTGAGTCAGCCCAGAAAGCTCTTTGAATTCTCTTATTGCCTTTTTTGACGTGAATTTTCTTCTCAAATTTCTCCATGTTAGGATTAGCTTTGAGATTTGGATAATCCGTCTTTATATGTCCAGGCTTTTTACATTCATAACAAATGACTTCATTAGAAATCCTTAGATTTTTAATAAACTTACCTTTGTTCCAATGATGACATCGTCATTGCTTTCTCTTAAGAAAACTTTTGAAATGCTTAGTCACAAGAGTAATGTCTTTATCATCTTCTAGCATTGATTGATCACTTTTTGAATCATTAATCTTCAAAACTATATTTCTCACCTTCTTTTTGTCACATGCATCAATCTATCTTTGATTCACACCTTGCTCATAAACAATAAGTGATCCAATAAGATTGTCAATTGAGTAGACATTTAAATTTTTAGACTCAGTAATGATAGTTATCTTTGCATTATAGGCAGTAGGCAAACAACATAAAATTTTATTTACTTTTTTGGAGTTTATAATCTCTTTACCTAAAGAATGCAATTAGGTAACAATCTAGGTAAACCTTGTATACATACTAGAAATTAACTCATTTGGTTTCATGTGAAAAAGTTTGTAGTTATGTATTAAAATGTTCAACCTAGTTTATTTTACCTCATTTGTCCCTTCATAAGTTATGTAAATTTTATCCCAAATTTCTTTTCTAGTTTTTCAAGTGTAAACATGCATATAATCCTTAGATTTTAATGCACAAAAAAAATTATTTAAACATTTTATATTTAACTGTGCTAAATCCTTTTCTTCTACAATCCATTCAGTAAATGATGTTTTAATTCTAATGTCATCTACTATTCTAACAAGTTTAGTATAACCTTATTGTACTAACATCCACATGTGATAGTCAAGTGATTGTAGAAAAGTGGACATGCGAGTTTTCCAGAAATAAAAAAAGAATGTTATCAAATAAAGGTGGTCTAGTGATCGAATATCCTTCAGTAGTGTTTTGGTTTCTAATGTTGATTCTTGTTGAATTTTAATTAGGTTATTAAACCTAAGTTAATGTTCTAAGACTAACCAAGAGGGGGGAGGGGGGTGAATTGGTAATTTAAAAAATTAACCTTCTTGAATTAAAAAAGTGAGAAACCGATTAATGATTCGTAGCAAGTTGAGTTTAAATTTTAAAACAATTTTTCAACCACAGAAAAATAAACTTGCAGAAATTAAAGTAGTGGAAATAAAAAAATGACACAAATGTTTATAGTGGTTTGGTCAAACACGACCTACATCCGCTCCCTCAAGCCTCCCACTCCAGGTATTGCACTATTACCAAAGTAACTCTCCTTTTGTTCCCACAACAAGGCGGAGAAGCCTTTACAAAACTCTCTTCCACCAATCCCCGGTGCGACAGAGAACCGTTGTCCTTTCACACCCTCCAAGTGTAGGCAGAGAACCTTCATCCTTTTACACCCTCAAAGTATAGGCAGATAACCTTTGGCTGTTCACACTCTCCAAGTGTAGGCAGAAAACATTCGTCAATTCACACCCTTCAAGTGTAGACAGAGAACCTTCGGCTGATCACACTCTCCAAGTTAGGTAGAGAACTTTTGGCTGTTCACATTCTCCAAATGTCGGTAGAGAACCAGATCTTCTTGAAAGATCTTCACACGAGCAATCTAGAAATACAAGAGAAAGAGTGAAGAAACATAAAACATACATAGAGATCCTTACCTTTGAGTAATCTTGTGAACCCTTCACACTCTACTAGGAAGAAATCTCTCTCAAACACTCTCTCACACTCTCTCCTTCAATTGTCCTTTACAAATCACGAAGACCAGATGACAAAAATATTAAGTGACAATTTTTAGCAGACCTTTTATATAAAAGACACAAAAACTTTCCAAAAACTAAATTTTTAAAATTCGACCATCCACGATAGTACCGTATGATCGTATATTCATACGTACAAACTCATTATGAATCGGTACGAAATCGTTTTGTACATGATCATCGTCCGATACGAACAGTGTTCGTCCGATATGAATAGAAAAATTTCAAAATTAGTATGTATGAACCGTTATGATGAAAAGAATGAAAATAGATTAGAGCCCTTCGTCCCGGTATGATCAAAAAATATTGTTAGTTCGAACTTCGTTCGAGGATGGACCATAGGCCATCGTCCCGGTATGGTCAAAATTATCGTTCGTAGGAACTGCGTTCGAGGACGGACCAGAAGCCATCATCCTAGTATGATAAAAAATTATCGTATATACAAACTTCTTATGTGAACAAAACAGAGCCAATCGTCCTTGTACGATAAAAAATTATCATCCATATGATCTTCGTATTAGGACAAAACAGAGTCGTTCGTCTTAGTATGATCAAAAAATATTGTCCGTACGATCTATACTTAGAAAAAAAAAATATATTTCTGTTCGCTCTATTACTCGTTAGAGAAAATAACTAATCAGATTGTCCCGTATGATCTAGTTTCATACTATACGATCAGTTTAAAAATATGAATTATAAAACTCTCCCTGGTGTGTTTGTGCACAGTTACTCAATTACAATCACACTCTCTCAGACTCAATAAAATGAAAAATACAGACTTCAATTTACAATACACTCTAAATTGATCTTGATTTGAAGTCTTTAACAATCCGGAGTATAATTTTTCTAAAATGTTAGTACACACAAGAAGAAAATAATTCTTCCAAAAATATGTTAGGAGAAATAATAATCAAAGTAATAATATTTGGAATCATAAAAAACATACAAGTTGCAAGAATATCAAACATGCAAAACTAAATAACAACTATCTCAACATCTTAAATTTGCCATTATCAATTTTTAAAAAGTAGTCTAAACCTTAATTTTTGAAATTAGCTCTAATACCACTTGAAAGTTCGTGTAGGTTGTTAGATATTATTAAACTATTCCAAGGCTAGCCAGGGGGGGGGGGGGGGGGTTGAATTAGTCATTTAAAAAATCTTGGATTTTTGAAAACCTTTTAGTTTTTTTAAATCTTTTCAGAATATTAAAAATACTAATATTGAAATATTTAGTATTTTATTGGAATGACTTTCACGGATAATCTTTCAACCATAAATATAAAGAGCAACGAAATAAAATATAGGAAAAAAATAAAAAGTAATATATGAACACTAAATTTTATAGTAGTCTGGTTCAGCTAGACTTACATCCACTCCCTAGATACTCCTCTAAATATTATACTAAATGACAGTGACTCTCCTTTTGCCCCCACAATAAAGCGGAGAAGCCCTTATGAACTCTCTTTCATCAACCAAATGTGGTAGAGAATTGTTACCTTTTACACTCTTCAAGTGATGGCAGCATACCTTCTCATCCTTTTTCACCCACATGGTGAAGGCTGAGTACCTATACATCCTTTTTCACCCACCTAAAGAAAGCACAGAACCAAGCATCCTTTTTCACTCTCTTAGTGAAGGCAGAAAATCAAGCATCCTTTTTACCCTCCTGGTGAAGGCAGAGAACCGTCACATCTTTTTCACCCTCTTGGTGAAGGCATAGAACCTTGATCCAGTCTTGAAGATCTTCACTCAAGAGACTCCAATGACGTTGGGAAGAAATTAGAAGAAGAACAAGAGATCCTCACTTTGGGCAACCTTATGAATCCCTCATAAATTATTTTCACTGGATCTCTCACTCTCGAATCTTATAATCCCTCTCAAAAACACTCCTAATAGTTACTCTTAAGAGAAAATATAAAGCAAAGGACAGGGATGACAATTTTAGGACTCTATTTATAGAAAACACATGAAAAACTGTCAAAAAAACTAAATTTTTTAAGGGAACCGTCCATAGTTCGTACTATGCGATCATAAAACATCATGTACGAACAGTTCAAAATCATGGCTTCATTTGGTACAAACTGAGATGAACTTAGTTTTGTATATTGTGACTCATTTGTACGAATTTAAATCATACAATACAAATAGTTTAAAAATAAAGAAGTTCATAGGATACGAGCTGGTGCAAACCTGATCTCGTACACTGTTGGTTGTCTATACGACTTGACATTATACAGTATGAAAAATTCAAAATAAATATCTGTCGTTTGATACGATTCGATACAAATCAATTTTGTACACTGTCAATCATCAATTTGAATTTATATTGTACTGTACAAATAATTTTAAAATAACTTTGTTTGTATAGTATGATTTAGGATGACTTGAATTTCATGCTCTATCAATCATCTATACGAATTGATATCGTACTATATGAATAATTCAAAAATAACTGTATTAGTATGGTACAATTTGGGATGACCTGAATTTCGTACTCTATCAGTTGTCTGTACGACTAGATATCATACAATATAATTAGTTAAGAAAATTAAGCCATTGTTTGAGTAATTAGATTCTAGAGAAAAAAAACCAAGTCAAATTGTACATAACGATTATATATCATACAGTATGATTAGTTTTAAAACTTTTATTACTCTCATCATGTGTGTGTATGCATGGTTACCCAATTACAATTACACTTGCTCAGACTCAAGAAATAAAAATAAAGATATACAGACGCTTTTACATGAAATCTTATTTTACCTTATCTTGAAGTCTTCAGCAATCTGGAGTAGTATATGATTTTCCTGAAATGTTAGTACTCCCAGAAATAATCAGAAATATCCAATATATGTTAGGAAAAAAAATAATAAAATCATAACAATAATATTTTTGTTATCATAAAAAATCAAAATCTTAATCTTGATTACTGATTTGTAATAGCTAGTGGCTTTGGAAAACTATGCCTCGTTGAAGAGAAAGTCCTTAGTAGCCTGAATGGACTTGTATAAGTTTCTTTTTACTCCTATTAGGGATAACTATTTGACTTGACTGACCTGGGCGATCATGTTACTCGGCTAGCAAGTACCCACGGAGGGTCGAGTACGTCATTATGGCATTGAACCTTATTGCTAAAACCTATTAGGTTCGAGTCCATTTCTTTGAACTTGTTAGATATCTGTGAAGCCCTATATGGATACGTATAGGTATACATAAAAAGTTATGAAGAATTCCCTTATATTTTTTCAAGGCATTTATACAACATAATAAATGCTTATTATGGAATATGGCTTTTATGGTGGAAAAGATGAGTGTTTAGGTATAAGAGTTATAATTAAGAGATCATTAATGGTATGCATGGTTGTTCTTTATATAGGAGGGGAAACATACAATTAATAAGGCAACCATCAACCTCATTTGATATGAATGTTGTAAATATTAGTATATATCAATGAATTGCATCAAATTTATTGATAATGATGAATTAGCCTTGTTGGTGATGGTGAGCATCAAAACATTGGTGCTGACAGTGGGCATAGGCTTTAGTGATAGGGGTTTCTATCAAAATCAACATTGAGGTGAGCATCATCCTTTTTAGTAATGATGAATATCAACAAATATGTTGCTTGCTGGTGTTAACCTTATTAAGAATAATGTTAAGTAGACATTAACATCAATGACAAGCATTTACCTTGTTCATATGGTTAAGCATCAAGTTCTCAGTGTCAACTTTCGGTGTTGACATGTATTTTAAAGTAAACATTGATGTAGGTGTCAATGTGAGGCATCGGCCTTCTTAATGATAGAGGGCATTATTATTATTGGTAATGATATTCATCTACATTGATCTTGATGGCAAGCATCTAATGTATTTGCTATGACAGACATGAACTTTTGAGAAGATCTATATTTGATCAAATGAATTTTTAAAATATCAATCCTCATAAAATTTCTTAAAGTTTAACTAATTTTTAGAAAATTATCCTGAATATTTATTAATGAATTATCCTATTATATCAATTTATTTTCATTTCATTGTCTTTTTATATTTACTATTTAAATATATTCCCTAAATTTATGTCAATTTAATTTTTGGTCAATCAAAGAAAAAGTGAGCAGCACTTTTAGCATCATTTCTTACATTCTTCATTGGGCTTCAAACTTTCTCTTCAGACCATCTCAGCTGCAGCCTCTATCTTATATTTCAGTTTTGGATAACTTGGTGAAAGATGCTAAGAATTGTTTTTATTTTTTTTTTTTTTTTGCCACCACTTGCTCTCTTTCATTTGGAGAGAAATGAATGCTAGGAAATTTGGGGGTGGATACTTGTACAAAAATTAAAAAGGAACTATATCTCAATACTATTTCATGGACAAATTATGGAGCTATTCATCAGCTGATTCCTTAATTGGCACTCTCTATTTTTTTGATACATATATTGGTTTTAGGTGTCATCCTTATATTCCGGATTGGTATTGGTCTTTTGGTACTCTTCTACTTTTGCAGAATATTTTTGGGTGGACGATAATGAATAATGATCTTTTGCTTCGTCGAAATAGGGCTCTTCCTTTAAATTCCCTAAATTTATAGAAAAAAAACTTTTCAGCGGTGGGAAATTATTGGGTTCGGACATCGGACACAGCTTACTGTTCGGAGATCAATCAGGTGCAGCCACGTTATCCAGCATCGAGCAATCGTTACTGTGCAGTACTGAGTTCGGTTCTGAGGAATACCTCGGTATTGAGCTCAATTTTGAGTAGGGGGTGATATGGTGCATTTTCATTGGGCTTGAGACGACGTCCGATGTCCGAACCTAATAATTTTCCCTTCATCGGGCACATCATTTTCTCTTAGTCCCACGCAAACCAAGAATCGGGGTTCACAGCTAATTTTGTCAACTTTCTAGAATTCCACCAATCCACCAAATTGAAATTATTTGGCAGTAATCATCAAAATGTACAAGAAAACTTTCAGATTTCTTGGTGGAGCTAACGTGTTAGGACTTTCGTAAAGATCAATCGTACGGCGTTTGATTCTTCTAATACTACACTAGAATGAAGAAAACGTAGAACTTTTTTCGTGAGCAGTACTTTTTGGATTTTTTTTTTCTAGCGAGGATGTGAGATAAACCCAATTTATATAATAAAAAAAAAATCTTCAAATAATAAAAATGGCACTAATGATGATTATTTCATTGAAGAAAAAATGAACTTTCTGAGTTTTATCCGAACAAAAACAAATGATATGATAAAAACTACAGATCCTTTATAATTGAAAGGCAACATGCAATTAATCATGTCAGGGCCGTGCGATCCGCATTCGGTGGCTGGGATTAATTCAGTCAACTTCAGAAATGGAATTAATCTCATCCATCAAAAGAGCATCGAACGACCGTTACAAAGCTTAATGCATTGCAATAAACTCCTCAATTATAAATCAGCACACGCACAGAACAAAAAAAATGAAACGAAGACCTTCGGATGCCTTACTTTCTGAAAATTTATTCAAATATATTAAAATATTCTCCAAAGGATATTGGTTAGTCATATAAATAGAAATTCACCTCGGAAACCTTAAAAAAGAGAACTAAAAAGGCCATGATGAACATGTTGATATGGATAATACCTCTCTCCCTCGTACTTACATCTTGCAGAAGATTAGTTTTCCTCGTTTCCATACTGCAAGAGATGTACAGATCCCTCACAGAAACTCAGCTTATGGCTCCAACCATCTGGAATCTCCTCGCAGAAGCTCAGTTATTCCAGGAAATTCATACTTATATTATATGATACCAAGGTGGAATTACATGCAGTTTTATTTATTTTTTTGTTTTTCTATATAACTTCAGATATCTATGGAGTTTGGAGCTCGTTATTTGGATTTGGTACTTTCTATTTTATGTCTGTAGTTTAATTTTATTGCGAGTTGAGAGGTCTTGTTCATCAAATTGTTGTAAAGAAATAGATCTTTTGATGATTGAAAGGATTACAGATGTAATTAGATATGCTTTTCAAAACTCTTTCGCTTCAATATGTTTGTGTTTGCCTATCCCAGAATTAGTAAGATAAATATATTATGACATAGAGTATTTGAACCTAAAATCTTGATAACAAATTTCAAAGCTCTTAATTTGATCGTGGAAATCCAGAATATTACGAAAGCTATAACAATTTGAAGTTTTGAAGGTAGGAAATCTGACCGTTTGGAATATTAGGATTTTAAAAGGCTTCAGAATCCTTCTTTTATCCTGTGCTTTCTTGCTTGATTTAATTTTCGTTTGCTTAATTTAAACTTTTTTTTCTCAAAATAATAGTTTATATGGAAGGTTTTGGTCTAATTTTTACTTGGCAAGCCTGTAAAATGCCCTGTTTCATTGCCGTATGCATGCCAGGCATCCCATCGATGTCCTCCCTAATGAGATTCTATCATGGCTTTCTTATCTTCTTTATCATCCGCACGCCATCTGTCCGATTGATCCCAATTTTCACAAAGATTTCATCGCGACTAGCTTGTTTGTTCAATGCTTCTGAGGATTTTGTAAATGGGGTAGCAGAATTTAACATAATATTATATTATATATAATAAATTTTATATATTAAATAAGTAAATGATATAAATTTGAATGTTATGTTTGTAAATTCCCTTAGGTATTTTACTTGGACTGTTTTTCATTAAGGTAGTCATATTTTAGTTTATTGGTTTGTTACAGGATTACAGGCGGTCGAGAAATTATTTTGTGCGGACACTGGGCGTAGCTCAACGTCTAAACTCCAATAAAAGCTGACACATGTGGCCCGACGACCCAACTCGACCCGGCCCACGGGTCCATAGGTGAAAAATCTGATCCGTGAAAATTTTAAAACCAGTGCAAGCCAAAAGTCGCGACATTCTGACATTTCACCTTCGGTTCATGGATCGAGTTTCCTAGCCCTCCACTCTAAGTTCAGGAAGCTCTTCATCTTCGCACAATGATCGAGTCTTCTAGTTGGGAAATTAATAGGTCCGGACAATGAACCTTTCACCAGCTTCTGACAAACCAAAAGTGTTGGCATTCAGAGTTTATAATTTTTATCGCCTTTCTTTCCGCTCTCAATTCAATCCTTATTCTTCAGGCAGGAGTTAATGTCAGATTTGTCTCCAGAGTAGCTCTACATCACTGGATATGTTCAAATGCAAAATTATTTTCTATGTGAATGATTTATCTGAAAGAGTTATTAGGGTTTAGGGTTTAGTGTTTATGTAAAATTTATATCAAAATTATTATTATTTTTGTTTAATAGAAACTGGGTATTGCTATATATTGCTATGTATTTAGATAATAAAAGCTTATGTCAACCCGACATTGTTGTAGTTGTTCATTTGAAAACTTTTTAAGATTTTTCACGTATGTGTATTTGAGAAATTTTGTGGGAAATGCTATTATTTCTCTCCGAAGTCACTGGATATTGTTGTGTTTTGTTGAGTATTTATATGATACAAGATATGTGGCAACCAGACTTTGTTGTAATTATGCACTTGAAAACTTTTTAATCATTTTACAGCTGTGTATTTGAGGAATTTCGTTGGAAGTGCTATTTTCTTGTCTTCTAATGTGTATTATTGTGTATCATGTGTAATGTCGTGTACTGTTATATACTATTGTGTATTGTTGTATATTGATGTGTATTGTTGTGCACTGCTTCGTATTATTGTGCATTACTATATATTTAGCTATGTATTGTTGTGTACTATTGTGTATTGTTGTGTATTTAGCTATGTATTATTGTGTATTTAGCTATATATTGTTGTGTATTATTGTGTACCACTGTGTATTGATGTGTATTTAGCTATATATTACTATATGTTGTTATGTATTGTTGTGTACTGTTGTGTATTATTGTATATTATTGTGTATTACTATCTAAAATAAAAGTTTCCTCACCTGAATCTCAAGGTCTGTAAAGAATGATGTTATATACATCACAAGGTGGCCTTTCACCAACATTCAAACTACCACCTTCCCTCTTACAGTGCAGCTCATAAAAACATATTTGAAGAAAATGAGCACTGATTAAGAGGCGATCATTCTAAAAAAAACATACTTTCCACATATTTCTAGCCTCTACCATTTAGAAATTTTCCAGATCTGTTGCTCTCAACCTCCATCGCATCTCTGTGTAAATGTCAAAGTAGACAATACCTATGTTCATTCCATACATACATGCAACATTTAAATATTTCATTTACTTTGGCAATTTGCTCAAGCGGACTATTAGGACACCTCGACATGCATTCATGCATTCAACTGTTGGTGATGTCCATGAATTCCTTTGTCGATATACCTCGGCCTTATCATTATTCGGTCAATGCAATCTATACAACAAATGGTTAAGTAAGGCTTACTACTACATAAAAAAAAGGAAACAATGTTAGAGGAAATAATTGATGTAGCAACAACAAACCCTTTTAAATAACTAAAATGCTACAATAATAAATACCTGAAATGCTATAACAACCCCCCTTAAATACAACAAACAATAATACAGAATAATACATAACTAATACTCATAAATATGCAGTAGTACACAATAATACACATTTAAAAATATAGTAGTATATAGTAGTACACAATAATACACAAAAAATACACAACAGTACACATCTTAATACCCAGCAATACATAGCTAAATACACAGCAATACACAATAGTACATAGCAGTACACAACAATACACATCTAGATAAAGCTCAATACACAACTCAATACATATTAATACACAATAATATACAACAATACACAGTTCAATACACAGTAATACATAGCTCAATACATAGTAGTACATAGCAATACACAGTAATATACAGCTCAATACACAACAATACATAACTTAATACAAGTTAATATATAGTAGTACACAACATAACACAATAACATAGCTCAATACACAGCTAAATACACAGAAATACACAATAATATATAGCAGTACACTTTTATACACAACTTAACATATAACACTACAAAGCTAAATACACAACAATATACAATAATACACATAAATACATAGCTAAATATACAATAATACATAATAACAAAATACATATTAGTACATAACAATACTCAGAGAAATACACACTAAAATTTTACAAAAATTTATTATAATACACAATGAAATTTTACATCAGTTAATTTGTTGGATGTATTGAACATCAATTATTACAATAAAATAATTACACATTAATCATTTTGCTCTAAGTCAATGATATTCATCATCATCTTTGTATATTTAGGTGTCGGTTGGCTGGTTGCCGCACTGAGAATAAATTCCTTTGTGAAGAATTCTGATATATTTGAGATCTTTCTCTGGCTTGAAGGTATGCAATGTGATGCTGTAGTTTTCTCTACAATAGGTTTCTTACTCTTACATTTTCTCTTCTTTCCCAATGTCCCTTCAAACATGTATTAGAGATGCTTTTAGGCATACATTTTGGTGGGTCTTTCAACTTTTAATACCATCTTATATGTTGCCTAAGAACTTGTGGTTTTTTCTCTTGCCATCAAAGATCAAGTCTCTGTGGAGTTACAATTTCAATGTTAAAAATACGTTCAATCTTTTTCATTCGGATTTATAACTGACATTGGTGACTTAAATTTTTTTTTTTTTTAAATTTTGAGTTGTTATTATAAAAAAATAAATTTTATTTTAAAGTAAAACCTAAAATTGAATATATTCATACTATATCATATTATTTATATGATAATTAATTTTTTTCTTAATGGATATCATCTAAATTAGTTTATATATATATATATATATATATATATATATATATATATATATATATATATATATATATATATATATATATATATATATATATATATATATCGGTTTCAAAATAATAATAATAATAAAAGATTTCTATGAAAGAGAGAGAAGTAAATTAAAAAAAATGGTTGAGTCAAGAATAGAGAGAGGATAAAAAAAATAAAAATTGTTTATTTCAATTGAAGTAGAAAAAATCTGACAAAAAAAAATGAATTATTAAATTTATTAAATCAAATAAGTCACTCGATCGCTTTTTCTACCATAGTAGCTATTTCCATCAGCATTAACAATTGGGGCAAGGGAAGTTTCAATGCTTTTGCCTTTTTGTCATGAAGCATTTAGACATGTATGAAATGTAGAGAGAGAGAGAGAGAGAATAAAAGTTGTCGGTAATAGGGGTATAGAGAGATGGAGAGCACCGTCCGTAAGCATATTTGAGATGCGATTCACTAAGGCATTGTTGTGATTTTGATTAGATTAATAGTTCTTTTACAATTTTTTTTACTTAGAATTTATTTTAATGAGCCAGTGGAGCACATGTCTCCAATGCCCCAACCATAGCTTCGCTAGTGGCTATGGTCTAGAGAAAGAAAGTGAGTGAGATGATTTTTACTCATTCATTCATTTTTTTTTTAAAGAAAATTTGGGTCCAAATAGGCTAATCAAGATAAATACAAAATTTTTAAGATGAAGAAGAACATTGCTGGCAAGAATATTTTAGATGCGATTTGGTGAGGAACTTTTGCGATTTAGGTCAGATTAATGTTTTATTAGATTTTCATTTTCATAATAAGTTTTTTTTTTAATAAGCCAGTGGGGGCATATGTCTCCAATGTCCCCACTATTATTTCTTTTTTTTTTTTTTAGAAAAATTGGGTTTGAATATGCTAATCAACTTTAACCAAATTTTAGTTACCCAATGTTCTCTCTCTCTCTCTCTCATACATATATATATATATATATATATATATATATATATATATATATATATATATATATATATATATATATATATATATATTTATTTATTTACTTTTTTTTATATAAACATTGTTAAGTTTATGAGTGTAGAAATATTATATTTAAATGTGAAAGTTCGTGAGGGTTGTTAAACCCTAAAGAACTTGTCTCGAGGCTAACCAAGAAGGAAGTGAATTGACTATTTAAAAATTTCTTTAACAAACAAAAAGTTAAAACCCTTTGATGCGGAAGTAGAATTAATTTTATAATAACAACAATCAGATATTTCAAGCAAAGATCAAATCACATAAAAATGCAAAAATTAAAATACAGAAAAATAAATATAAAGAACACACTAAAATTTATAGTGGTTTGGTCAACTTGACTTACATCCACTCCTTGGACACCCCATCTCCAAGTATTGGACTAAACAAATCTGACTCTCTTTTTGCTCCCACAACAAGGTGGAGAAACTCTTACAAAATCTTCCACTGACCTGGTGAGGCAGAGAACCTTGAAATCCATTTTCACCCTCCTGGTGATGACAGAGAACCACAACTCTATTTTCATCCTCTAGGTGATGGTCAGAGAACAACAATCATTGCTGAATAACTTCTTCTTCGGAGCCACTAAGATTTCAGGCAGACGCTTGTAGGTATTAGGCAAGATTCTTGCTAAGAGCAATCTTGTGAATCCTCTCACAACTTCTTCCTCACAAAATCTCCCTCTCTTCTCTCACTAACTCTCCTTCTTCTATCCCTCAAGCTCTCTATTAATAAGACTAAGCAGTAAAATATATCTCAAAAGAATAATTGAAACCCTTAAATGGAGGGATTGAAAAAACCCTAAATTTATAGCCATCCGACTTCTATTTGTATAGTATAAGACACGTATCGTACGATACTATTAGTTTAATTCAAACTTTGTCCAGCAAGATCGTTCAGACAAACTGTTCAACTATTATATATTATCATATAGTATGATAATATATCATACGATATAATCTGTAGAAATTCCTTATGTTTGTTTGGGATGATCCTTGGGACGGCCAACTTCGTATACGGGTGATCTTCCAGCACTGTGGACATCATATAACACAATCAGTATAAAAATCATGGATTCTGTTTAGTACAATCTCAGGGACAATCAATTTCAAACACGGGTAAAGATACAATACAAACTATTTTATACAATACGATCTATCACAATAATTATCCATGATTTGATTACATGATATCGTGAGATTAATTAAGAAAGATTTAAATCAGGGCATACATTACGATCCAAATTGTATTGTACAATCAGTTTAGAATTAATATCTTCCTTAACTTTGGCGGTAAGGTTTTCATAGAGCGCAACATTTCATACAATATGAAATACTTCATGTAGTATGAAACAAATTTTGTATAGTACGAATTAATTAAAAAAATATTCTCTATAAAAATTTTTTTTCTCCCCCCTATGTGTTAGCAAAGATATGCACCCAATTACATGATATGACTCAAGAAATAAAAAAAAATATAGCATAAATTAAAAATTACAGACTGTAACCCTAGTCTACTCTGTCTTGAGCTGATTAGAATTGCAAGTGAATGGTGGACTTAATTCTTGAAATGTTAGTACACACAACACTTAATAAAATATCATAAAAAAGAGAAGCAGTAACATACAAAATAATATTTGTTATCATCAAAATCACATGGCTTAAATTACGTTTACAATAATCTCCTTCTTTTTTATGATGACAAATATTATTATTTTTTAGATTTTCAAAAAGTTGCTTTCCTCTAAACTCCTCTTTAGATAAAAATAAATTTTAAGTAAATGGAGTGTAACAAAATAATAACAACTAATAGACAATAACAACAACAAACAGCAAATTACTACTCCTTCTTTTGACATCACAAAAAGAGAGAAAATAGAGGGAAGGAAAGAAAATAGATGTTGACCTGTAATACAAAATGTAAAAAAATGCTAATCTCACTTACCCGTCCAACGAATTTTTATTGGGTCAGGTAACCTGATGTAGAGATACATCAGGTACCCAATAAAAAAATGCCACATGCATTTATTATAAAAATTCCTTAGCTTTAAACAAAAAGCACTCAACTTTAAACAAAAAATAAGTACATGTGGTATTTTTTTTATTGGGTACCTGATGTATCTCTACATCAGGTTACCTGACCCAATAAAAATTCATAGTTCCCGTCCAACACCGACTCACATGACTACTAAAATCCTATTCGAATCCTCAACGTCATGCTTCGTATGTACCTTGCACGGCATGACATCACTTCTCTCATCCAATTTCCTATAGCCATTGCATCGACCGCCCTCTATTTAAGATCGAGGGAAGACGAAGACTTACCCATTTTGCAAAATCATTCGATCGCGCTTCTCTTCCCCACTCGGCATCTTTCATTGTTGTTCGACTTTGTCCCTTCGACGACATTCCCTTCAAGTCGGATCAAGAAGTTATGACACTTTGATCGGGAGTAGGAACGAGAGCTTGCTCGTTAAGAAGGCAACTTTCTCCCATTCTGAGTGCTTCTTCGGCTCTTTCGTGGTCATCCGACTTTGCACCTTTGAAGACATTCTCTTTTTGTTTGATCAAAAGCAACGATAGGAGCTTGCTTGCTGCCAAGGTAGCCATTTCCCTTTAGTGAGCTTCTTCGGTTAAATCCCTAAATTTGTTGAATCGAAAAGTGGGAGAAGGAAGATTTAACTCTCTGTGAGATTTACTAGTCCTTAATTTGGTTAAACATAATTTAGTATAAATCCTGTTCAAACCATGTTCTAATCCTACTTTAATCATGTAATCTTTTTAGTAATTTTAGTTAATTAATATTAATTATAAGTATTTTTCATTTTAATTTTAATTAAATATCATTAATTATAATTAATTAAATATTATTATAATTAATTATTTTTTAAATTTTAATTAATTAATATTAACTAAAGTTAGTTATAATTAATCTTTCTTAAATGTGATTAATTATAATCAATTTAAGAGTATTATAATTAATTATTTTTAATTTTAATTAATTAATATTAATTCTAATTAGTTATAGTTAATTAAGATTAATTATAATTATCTTTTAATTTTAATTAATTAGTATTAATTATAATTAAATTTAATTAATTAAAGTTAATTATAATTAATTTTTTTAATTATAATTAATTAATATTAATTATAATTAACTAAATTTAAAAAAAGGAAAGAAATTAAGCATGCCTACTCTTCCCTTGCATCGATCCATGAGCCGACACAATCGCCGACAACTCCTGTGCAAGGTAATTATTTTCCAAATCCCATCGTCGATGCACTTGATGCACTGGTGGACCTCCTATACACGCTCTTGTAGCACGGTGGTGGTGGTGTTTGGGGGGGGGGGGGGAATCCAGTACAACATGTGTGACGAGGAGGGTAAGCCCTATACACACTCTACTAGCATGGTGGGGACAACTCTCGACATCGACATCAGTACCTCTGACGATTGCTATGAAAGGTATGATATTCTAAATCCTATTTTCGATGTTTACGGTGAACCAAAGAACCACCTATATGCACCCTTGTAGCATGGTAGGAGGGAGCCCAGTGCGATGCATATGGCGAGGTGGGTAAGCCCTATATACGCTCTTGTAGCGTGGTGGGAAAAATCACTGGTGTTCTCATATAGGTACTGTTGCAGGCCCTATACACACGCTTGTAATGTGCTGAGATGAAAAGATGTACGATCTGGTGTTCTCCTTACACCTATCATACACGCTCGTGTAGCGTGGTGGGATGACCCAATTTTTCATGATTCCCCCCAAATGGGGGATATGACGTGATGCTGCGAAAATTTATACTGAAGTACACAAGACTTGAATAATAAGAAGACATCACTTGAGCCGCAATACATAGGACCCATACTTAAATATTGTTGTAGTCTATAACCCCTAGTATGAGATTTGATAATGGCAAGTAATTTTGATTGAATTATCTTATTCTTTATTACATATTTTGAATGTCACTCTTATCTATGAGTACTAACATTTCAGGGATATCACATATTGCTCAAGATAACAGAAGACTGGAGACTGGGTAGAATAGGATGTGAACGAGTCTGTAACTTTATATTTTTTTATTTCTTCTTTTTCTTGAGTCTGGCCATAAGAAGTGCATGCAAGCTGAGTAACCATACACACACAAAGGGAGAGAGTTTTTTTTTTATATTTAAAAAATTATTTTTTTATGTATATCATACTGTACGATTTTAAATCGTACTGTACGATACATTATGAATCAATGACTATATTTTGTGAACTAATCATACTGTACGATAATAATCATACTGTACGATTCATTTTCAATCCAAAATCATAGGCGCCAGATTAATTTAAGCAAGATTTTAATATTTGAATTTTGAACTAATCATAATATACAATCCAATCGTTCTGTATAAATATTAGAATACTTACTAAAATTAACCTCCATGATTAGTCAATTAAATCAAGGCTTAATTAATGATTGGTGATCGTACTGTATGGCCTTGTTCATACCATAAAATGAACCGAAGCTATTTTTGGTCATCCTAAAGATCGTATCAGATGAAAACTATATATTTGAACTAATCGTACTATACGATGTTTACATTATACCAGGCAACATGAATATTTTAACTGATCATACTGTACGAGTTGAATCATACCAGATGATAAATAAAGATGAGTTTTGATCGTCCTAGTGTTCATCCTGTACGAATAGAAGAATATAGTATATCATATTGGACGATATTTGTATCATACAATACTATGTATTGGATAATTATTGCATGTTCGTACTCCTTCGTACTAGGAAAAAAACTATTTTAAACTGATCGTTCTGTATAATAGGGATCGTATTGTATTAACAAAAATGACTAAATTGAACATTTTAGGATTTTTTTAAGCCTGATATTTATGTAATGCTTTTTTCTTTTGAAAGAGAGAGAGAGGAACATGACAAAGGAATGGAACTCTTGAGAGGGATCTTCTTGAAGAGATTTACGGCTTATGAGAGGAAGGAAAAGGTGAGTTTGTGAGGGAGAAGAAGTGTGAGGGGATCACATGGTTGCTCCAAGCCTGCTGCACACTTGCTCCTCCTATGGCCCAGGTAAGTCTTGTGGGAGCTCTAGGAGGAGAGCCTTCAAGGTCAACATCCTGCAAAATCCTCTGACTTCTCTAGGAGGGAGAAAAATTAGAAGGTCTACTACCATCACTAGAAGGGTGACTTAGCGTCCGTAACTCTGCCACATCGAAGTAGGTGAAAGTGAGTTTATGTGAAGGCTTCTCCGCCTTACTGTGGGGGTAGAAAGAGAATTACGTTTGAGTAGTACAATTCCTAGAGTGGAGGACTCAGGGGAGTGGATGTTGGTCAAGTGATCGAACCACTATAAATCTTATGGTGTACTTTTTCTATTTACCGCACTTTATTTTTTTCATTTAGCATTGCTATAACTGCTTGGTGAGAATTTGATTGTAGTACTTCGTTATGTGATTTAAAGTTTCATCACCATTGTTGCAATCATATTTTAATCACTAGCTTTTGCTTCTAATTAGTTAAGTTATTTTGAAATGATAAAAAAAGGTAGAACTCTTGTTTAGGCTTTGATCTTAATTTCAAAAAATATAATTCACCCCCCTCTTGGCGTATCTCGTACTTTCAATTGGTATCTTAGCGGGGTTTCAAAAATAGAGTTTTAGAAAACCTTGAAAAAAATTGATCATTACAAATTTTAATAACCTTAATTCTACGGAGGGTTATTCCATAAATCGTCCACCCTTGTTTGACAACATACCATTTGAATTTTGGAAATTTTGAATATCTACATTTTTACAATCTATGCACTATCGCAAGAAGGTTACACCGTACCTTTTAAACTTTCGAATGGCATTATAACTCAAATATCATTAAGTGAATGGAGCAATGAGGATAGGGATCTAGCATAATTAAATGCAAAATGTTTAAATATTTCTTTTGTACATTAAAATCAAAAGACTAGATAAGAGTGTCCACCCGTGCTACTGGTAAGGAGATTTGTGATAGATTGTGTATCACATACGAAGGAGCTAGTGTGGTTAAATAGTCTAGATTAAATATTTTATTGCATGATTATGAACTCTTTCACATGAAACCTAACGAAACTATATATGGTTTGTACACTAGGTTCACCCATATAATGAAATCCTTGCATGCACTAGGTAGAGAGATTTCTAATTCTAAAAAAGTCAATAAAGTTTTGAGATGCTTATCGAGTTCTTATGATGCTAAAATCAATGCAATTACAGAGTTCAAAGATTTAAATGTTTATTTAATTGTTAAAGTGCTCATATGCCACTAGAAAATGCTCATACCACTTGAAAGTTTGTTAGGGATGTTAGACCCTATTGAACTAGTCCCAAGGCTAATAAAAAGAGAGGTGAATTGGTAAAGAAGAAACTTTAAGCAAAGTACAAACCAAAATCACCACAAATAAAACAAATGCGAAAATTAAATGATAAAATAATAAGGAAATAATACACCAGATTTATAGTGGTTCGGTCAAATCTTGACCTACGTCCACTCTTTAGAGACACCCTCCAAGTATTACACTAAAACAAGTGTATCTCCTTTAGCCCCCACAGCTAGGCGGAGAAGCCCTTACAAAATCACTTCCACCTTCCCCGGTGCGGCGGAGTCGCCGGGTCCTTTAACACCAAAGTGAACTTCTTCTTTGGTGAGCTTCCCTCGAGACAAGCCTTGAATCCGACGATATTAAGATGCAAGTCTGCCGGAGCAACCGTGTGGAATCCCCTCCACACTCCCTTGAGTCCCCCTCTCACAGGATCTTCTCCCTCTCAGACTTCACCCGTTCCTCACTCCCTTTCAATCTCTCTCTTCAAGTCATCCCCACAAGAACAAAGCTATAATGGCTGCCAAAGATACTTTATAAAGTGTCATGTCAAGCTTAAATAGAAAAGCTCAAAATGAGCTCATTAATGCAAGTTGCAGACATTATCGTCCAGGACGATAGTTATATCATCCTCGCCAATCAGTATAAATTCAGCTCATCAGCTCGAGATGATTTGAGACGATCAGAAGAAAATTGGTTACTTCATCCTGGCTGATCTCACGATCGTCCAGGCCGATTAGTTTAAAACCGATTTCAATCATCCAGGACATCATCCCGGCCGATCCTACGATCATCCCGGACGATGTGATCGTATCAATCAACCATTAATACTTTCCAAACATACCAAATAAATTTAGGCATAATTAAGTTAGATCGTCCTGGACGATAGGAATATCGTCTTGGACAATTTCCTAAAATAAAGAATTCCTAAACTGATTATGGCGGCTGATTCTTTCTGAATTGAGACTATCGTCCTGGCCGATATAGGTATCGTCCAGGCCGATCAGCTAATGACGGCTGCCTTAATGAGGATGCCATAATTAGGGTTTTCATTTTTGGACAGATCGTTCAGGACGATATAAATATCGTCCCGGACGATGTTACCAAAAATAGAAATCTTTAGGGAACAACAGAACATCTTCCAAGTTTACAAATCATTCGGTGCCACACCAAATACAACAGACTCAAGAAAGGAAAAAGAGTACAAACTAACGTAGATCTAGTCTACCCAATCTTGAGCTGATTCCAAATTACAATCCGATCGTGTGATTCTGAAATGTCAGTATATAAGGCAGTCGTAGAGAAATAAGAATGTTTGCTATCATCAAAATCATAAACCATTGATCCGTAATAATCTCCCACTTTTTTATGATGGAAAACAATTCAATTTGAATTTTCAGAAAAGACAATTTCTCCTAATCTCCACCTCACTAGAATAAACCCTTTTAAAAAATAGGGGAGATAAAAAATATTTTTATTGTTTTTAATTTTTTTAAAAAGAAAAAAAAAGGATACAAATTCAACATTACATCTCCCCCTTTGACATTATCAAAAAGAGAGGAGGCACAAAAAACAAAATGAAAAAAAAAATGTTCCCTGATCTAGTGAAAAAGCAAATATTCTTAAAATAAGAAAGCTACCTCTTAGTTTTAATAAAAAAACTTAGTAGAATTGGATTGACAACGCATAGCCTAGAAAAGGTTAGAAATTCAGAATTTGATAATTCAAACTCAAGTTCTTTTAAAAAGGCTAAAAAACGTTTTAATTTAATATCCAAATCAAGGAATAAATTAGAGAAAGAAATAATCATTTTTCAAAAACTCCTTTCATAAAATATATCTAATAGAAAATTAATGCACGAATTATTGAATCAAAAATCAAGATTTTCAAACTCAAGTATTGAAAATATCAAGGGTTTTCTTAAGCTTTTAAGAAGTACAAGAATGATAAGCATTAAACTTTGTGGGCTCATTTTATGCCTCTCTACAATTGGTTGGCGCACTGCACATCTTTTGATACATTTTGTGTATTCTATTTTTTCAATTTGGCGTCTTTGCGCATCTTTTATTTTTGGCAGCATTGGCCAATTTTTTTAACTATGCTACCTTTCTGAAATCTTAAATACCAAAAGTAAACCCATACTATTGATAAATAAAATTTCTTGATTAAAAATTTTTTGAATTAGATTCAACAAGTTGCAAAAAAGATTCCTATGTGATAAATAAAATGTAGGGAGAAAAAAAATGTTTCAAAAACCAATTTAAAAGATGAAAAAGATTTTAAATCAGAAGTAGAATATCCTCTTTTAGGAAATAGAGATTGAGAGTCAAACACATGAGTTTCCTTCCTTTGACTGTTTTTAGAGAAGTCAAATGCAACTTACCAAAGATTTCAAGAAAAATTAGGAAGTAAATTTTTCATTTTTAGAAAAGTGAATGTGTGTGTTAATCAGGAAAAAAAAAATTTCATGAAAAAAAAACATAAAAACACAAATAAGCCTTTTTATCCATTATCTCTCTCCTGGTCCGATGCTTTAGAAACCAGATCTACCCTAGAGATTTTTTGCTTTTCATTATTTCCCCAATTTAAATTTAGCTTTGCCTTACCCTTTTCTTTTGTAGGAAGAATTCTTAAATCAAGGCATTAATTTTTCATATGTCCAGGCTTCCCACAACAAAAGCAAATAACATCAGTTAAAATATGAATTTCCTTACCATTTTTACCTTTTTTCCACTTTTGCTTATGCTTTGGTGAGCTTTGTGTTTTTCTTGACAAGTCATCACCAACTAAGCTATCTTCTTATCTATCTTCTTTTTTGAAAACAATCATTTCACATGCATCCAAAAGTCTTTGACCCAACCCTTGCTCGTAGGCAATGAGTGAGCCAATCAAATTATCAATAGAATATACATTCAAATCTTTAGATTCACAAATAGCAATAACTTTAGTATAAAATTTATCTAATAGACAATGACGAATTTTGTTAACTTGAAAAATCTTTTCCTAAGGCATGCAATGATGTTACAATTTGAATGAACCTAGTATACATGTCTAAGTTTGTCTCATAAGGTTTCATGGAAAATAGTTCAAAATTATGCATTAACATATTCAACTTGGATTGCTTGATTTCACTAGTGCATTCGTATAAGATGTGTAATTTTTTCCAAACTTTATTACTAGTAGTGCAAGTTGATATTAACATAAAATCATCAGAATTTGAAAGCACAGAAGGACACAGTCATCCAACATTGAAATGATTAAGTCTTTATTTAAGCCAAAAAATAAAAAAAATGATGATGATGGCATAATCAAAGAGTCGCATACTAATTCCTATACAAGTTCTAGGAAGAGAAATTCAGATCAAATCATTATCAAGTGAATGAATCTCAGTTTAACCAGGTTCTGAACATTTAGTTGGATAAGACTATTAAGACTTGTAAGCTTCCTGATTAAAGATAGTTTTGTATCTAACACACCATCCATGAGCAAATATAGAAGGACTATGATGAATATAGGCTCTTACAAGATATTGTAGGAGATCTGTAGTACATCTACCCAATATCCAAAAATATCCCTACACATGCACTGTAATTTGTATATACATAGATATATAAAAGGGGTAAGTGTAATCACAAAACCTGTATGGGCCCCAACGAGTGTGTTATTGATACATACGTGATACCTAGGGATGCTATGCAGGTCAAATGGTGAGTCTAAGTCCAAATCTGATCCTCCTATATGGGTAGATAGGAGTCGATACGGTTCGACCATTAAATAAATATACAGCTATGAGGACGGTCAGGATATTAATTTTATACATTTATATTAGGCCTTCAAAGCATTCAATAAATAAAACTCACCAAAAAAGGTCTGAAGCCTATAAGACGCAATCCCTTATTATGAAGTTGATAGGTCGACAATGTTTAGTCAATGAAAATGACCCCAAACACCCCGTTGATGGCCGTGTTGAATGTAGATCTCAACTAGAGGGGTTAACTCCAACATTTCAAAATGCTCTTGAACATAGATATTTTTAAGTGATCTTGAAGTCACCATGATGATGAACATGTTGAATGCAAATCTCAACTAGAGGAGTTAATTTTAGATATTTCAAAATGCCCTTAAATTTTCAAATATTTTTAAGTGACTTCAAAGTCACCCCAATGATGGCCATATTGAATATGCATCACAACCGGAGGGGTTCACAAATATTTTCAATTCTCACTCAAATGCCCAAGAATCCAAAATCACAAAGATCATCTAAATTTAGAATATTTGAAATTGAAATAATTCATCCACCTTTCACAAAAATTTGTTGGGATGGACAAATTGAAGTTTTACTTCAGCTCATATAGGGCTAATGCATAGTTGAAAATATCAATAGAATCCATTCTCAAATAATTTCCTGCCAATAAGGACGTGGTACGTGTCCTCTGACCAACGATTTTACTGCCAAATGGAATCATAGGATAAATAGATATGACATGGGACCCTCTGAACTGAGTTATTTTTTCACCAAATGGCATCACAAAATACCAGTTATGGCCAGAGCCAGTATGTTTCTTAGTGACATCAAATCCTTAAGATCTAAATTAATATGATATGATCGATAGGGCACAAAGCCCTCTGTTAGCTAAGATGTATTCAAATTTGTCCCCTTAGACAAACATTCACCCAATGTCTACAAGGTACCCTTAGACGAAGCAACCTATGGCTACCATTAAGGATCCTTCTATTAGGTTGCATCGACTACCTCCTCTGACTAAGTAGACTAGGGACCACGATGGCCCGGGACGACGGAACCATGAGATCTTGATCAAGTCCATCATATATTCCCCCACCATCTGGTTTAAGTGCAAGATGATAAAATTTCCAATTTTAAATATCAAATTTCTACCTAAGCCCATGCTTCTACTATATGCCATATAGCATGTATCTTGAGGTATCTGATTGATGACTAGCCGTAATTGAAAGTTCTCTCTCATTATTGAGAGGGGTAATTAACTATAGGGGCTTGTGCCTATAAAAAACTAAAACTCAGATCATAAAGTCCTCATAAAATAAGGGTGAAATATCTATGTAATGTCTTATCTACAAAACCATATGCCTTTCCAAACTATGCACTGGAACTTAATTCGTTAAAACTACCCCGAAGAAAAGAAAAGCACAACAGGTAGAGGCCGATGCCGAATTTTTGGAGCCCACAAAAAAAAAAAGAATTTCATAAAATAAGTAGACACAAAAACAACCAACAACTCAATGTAATAAAGGAAACATCATCAATAGGAGAACTCTAATGGGGATTTTTTGTTAAATAGAATAAACTGAGTCTATACACAAAAAAGATAAATAAGATAAGTGTTAATTGTATTGCAACTAAAGGATTTGGATTTTAGAGTTTGCACATCCAGCATACCATCATTACAAGCTAAAGTTCTTTGTTTAAAAAAAAAAATCTAATTCAAGATTATAATTAGATAAGGAAACTCAAAACCTTTTCAGACGACTTGCATGAAATACATCAAATAGAATATTACTGTAAAAGTGATGAATAAACAATGAAGACTTTCCAAAATCAAGTATTAAACATATTATGAAATATAGGGATTTTCTAAGACTTAAAGATTTATTAGAAAGAGAGGCTAATTTAAGTTGGGCTTATTTTGAGAATCTTTTATCAATTTTATGAGTATATTGTGCATATTGTATCTTTGATACACTTATTGCATCTTTTACTTTTGGCGTCATTGCATATCTTTTGATTTTGAGCTAATTTTATGCCTCCTTTGAATTTTTACAAATTGCTTTCTTTCTAATCTTTAAGAATCTTAGCTGTAAGATTATCTTCCAGATTGAAGAGAAGAAAAACTCACTATCTTATGTAGGGAGGAATAATTTACAAGTCAAAATCGAGTTCTTTAATAAGAATTAAAACCTGATGTTGAAAAATAATGAATTTCATTCGCTAAATTATGGAAAATACCCAAGATATCAAAACATGTAGCAAAGTGTATAAGTTTTCATTTCAACCATCTTAATTCCAATCCGATTTAGATTTTAAAATAAATGGAAGGGATTTTTATGCAAAGGAAATAAGATGGGATATGAAAATTCATAAAATTCATTTATCCTTTGAGTTTGAACACTGCCAACAATTACTTATTTAAACTTTTAAGTCAGAATAGAAGCATTTTTATTTCAAATAGCAAAGAGCATGGAAGAGAGTTCATTCATACAGTTTGATTCAAGCCGTACAGTACGAGTTCAATGGTATAGTATGAGTTAAATTGTACAGTATGATTTTAGTCATCTAGTATGAATTAACTCGTACAATACGATTAACAAAAACATCAACTTGTTAGACTTAAAACATTTTCAAGCAAAGAGCACAAAAAACTTAACATTGAAAGAGATATAAGAACCACTTGAATTTTTTTTAAGAGATGCATTGAAATAAAAAATAAGAATTAAAAAACTCTTAATAAGGGCTGAAAGGAAATTTCATTACAAAAAATAGGTGAAAATATACAAACATAAAAAAAATAAAAATACATCGTAATAAAAATTTAAATAAAACTAGTACAGAGATGGATCCTAATCAGAAGGTGGAGGTGGTTAGAAGAACTAGATAAAACTATCATACTCCTACTGGATTGTGGTGAACTGGTGTTGAATATTTCCAAATTACTCCCTGAACCAACCCATATCATTATCATGTTTGATTTGTTGTTGATCCAAGCAAGTATCAAGTGTATCATTTCTCTAAACAGACTCCTCATATTGGTAGTGGTGAGGAGGTGGTGCAAGATTAGTTGTAGGAGCAACTTCTCCTTCTTTATCAAAGAGAGGATCTTTAGGCTCCTAATCCCTATGAAAAAGCATCCAAAAAGAGGCATCTAAAAAAAATATTGTAGTGTGATTAGGAGGAGCAGGATATATGATATTAGATTTTCTTTTCATGATATATCCAATCACATGTCCTAAGGCGATGTTTTGCTTTCTCCTAGTGGTTGGGAGTCGAATGGAAGTGAGGTTTTGGATGTAGTCAATTAGCATTTGAACTTCATCCATTTGGGTATTTGACATGATGAAATAGGTGATAATTGATAGTAAGGGAGTCATATTTATCCAATCTCTAGATTTAGGTATGATTGAACTTCTTAGAACGTACTGGATAACCCTGTCATTTTGGTTAAGGGTTTGAACTAAAGGTTGGTGGTAATTAGGGGTAGTATTTCTTAACAGAAGGTTCACAGCACTCCAGTCAAAATTAGATTTGGAGGCCATGACAGGGGTCTATTTCCTTGGGTGTTTAGATGAAGGTGAACTCTTATATCCTCCTTTGTGATTTCTACATTCTAATAACACACTCGGGAAGACATACCTGTAGCATCCCCACTAATCCTAAGGTTTACAAGAAATTCATAAAAGATTTATGAATGGAAGGGATAGGCCAAGGTTAGAAGAAATTGAAGTGCAGTAGTGTTGAAGAGATTCATTACTGGGAAGCTAAGGGTCTGCTGATTAAGAAGCCTGCAAGGCGTGATCTTAGCTTCTTTATATTTTATGTAGGTAGCTTTAATGAAGCTATCAGAAAATAATCATCTGTAGTGTTCTAAGAAGATAAAGCCCCTGGGTTTTTTCAAATGTATTTTTGACTAGCCATTGCAAAGACTAGAATGCAAGAAGGGAGGATTTGAAGAGTAGTGTAAAAAATTGAATGAGATTAACTGTTTAAATAGAATTTGAATGGATAATATCGTACGATCTTGGGATCATACGGGACAATCGAGTGCAATCAATTTGGACAGATGAGTAGTTAAAAAAAAAGAGTCTTTGATCGTATAGTACAATCAGACTTCATACAGGATGACTAGAGACATGAATCTCGTCCCGAGAAGTCAACATGTACGACCTTTGACAAAAACATTTATAGAGTATAAACGGGTGTTCGTAAAGTATGAGCAATAATAAATGTCATACTAACAGAAGTCAATCATTTGGATTGCCATGTGCATCATGTAGTACAAATTTGGTTTAAATCTGGAACCATCCGTTGAGCCAATGTTTAAGATGAAGGCGGTGTTGTGTAGATCGTATAGTACGATCGTGGTTCGTGTAGTATGATATCATATGAAAATTTTGATTGATAAGACAAGAAAGTGAAGTTCAATGAGGTGGATTGTGTGATGATCACGACACAAATATACAACAAAAGAACTATCACAACCCAACCCGATCAGGATAGGTCCTATCGTGTTGAGCCATGACATGCTAACCCTAGGATCTAGTTTTGGAATTTTTCTTTCAAAATTTCTGCTGATATTCATTAAAATAATGGTGAACCACAGAGCTACTAAAATATCCAAATACTGAAAACTCATCCACGAAGTTTCTTTCATTCATCAAAATAATTATATACACTACAGTCCATGGATACAGATAAGGGTTACAAAACTGGAAAGTAAATTAGCCATTACTGTACAAAAATCAAAATAGCAAAATACCTATAATCTCAGATCTGATCCTGATCAACTAGTCCATATCCTCTTTCCCTTTACCAAACCCTGAAAACCATGAGTAAAACCACAGTGAGTAATAACAGCTCAGCAAGTCACACAAGCCAATCTAAATTTCCAAACATTCTTTTATATCAAATATTTTACTAAAGACTTAAAAATAATTAATTAAAGTTTAAATAATTCACTGAACTGAGAATCACAAAATAGAACAATGTAATAAATACATAACAAATATTTTATGATTAAAATAACCTTACATAACAGATAAATTAGATAATAGAACAGAATAAATAACAGTACAAAACAAGTGAATCAAATACCAGTACAGAACAAATGAGTAAATACAAATTCATATTATAGAGTTATTCAGATCACATTTATCAGACCCAGACATAATCTCAAAGGATTTTGGCCCCTTATGACTTCCTTTTTATTCGTGCTTATAACATCAGAACATATCAGATTCAGACCACATTTCTCAGACCCAGACAAAATCTCAAAGGATTCTGGCCCCTTATGCCTCCCAGAAATTTTCTGACTCAAATAAAATCTCAAAGGATTTTGGTCAATTATGACTCCCTTTTTATTCATGCTTACAACACCATAACATATCAGATTCAGATCATATTTCCTGGACCCAGATAGAATCTCAAAGGATTCTGTCCCCTTATGCCACCCAAAAATTCCCTAACATAGACAAAATTTCAAAGGATTCTAGCCCCTTATAACTCCCAATAGATATCATTTAATCACATGTGCACATATATCATCACATTATAATAATTACATAGTAATTGACCATGTATCAAAATATCACAATGTTGTATAATGATAGACAACAGAAAATCCAACGAGGCAAAAATGCACAGTTTCATAAAATTATTAGATTACCAGGGATTGCGTAAAATAATGTTTTAAGACTTTCATTCTACTATAACACTATTTTTCAATGTCCCAATAATTTTCTATTCAATAAAAATCCCTCAGATTTTAGAATACCTGGTGAAAATTTCCAGAAAATATTCCGAATGTGCATAATCATAATCTTTATGACATATAAAAAGTTAGACACTGAAAGTTTTACCGGTGCAAAGTTATCCCCACTTTTTGCTAACGAAAACAAAATTTTAATCGAGATATTCGCCAAAACTTTCACATTTGAAAATTGAGATATGCATAATGTGCCTTACCTCGAGTCAAACAACTTTCTCAACTGCGTTGATGGACAAAAATGGCCCGAAGTCGCCCAAAAATTGGATTTCCTCTTTCTCCCTTTCTCTTTCTCTCTCCTACTCTTTGTCTCTCTCTCCGATCTGATCAAATGGTGAATAAATTTCGAAATTAGATATCTATAATCGTATGGATGATATTTAGGTTTGTACCAGGATGAACGCCTCAATTTTGTTCTCAGATAATGATCATACAGACGATAATTAACTTCGTACTGGGAAGAACGCCTCTGTTCTGTTCTCAGACAGCTATCGTACAGACGAGAATTAATTTTATATTGGGACGAACGAATGTTCAAATCAAAATCAATTCATCCAGACGATTCGTACAGGAGAAATAAAAAATTCTAACAATTCGTCCCAGATGAACCTAGTTCGTACTAGACGAACATCTCTGAGTTAACCAAAAAATTCTTTAAAGTTTAAGGGTTTCACAATCTACCCAGCTTAAGAGAAATGTCATCCTCAACATTCCCCAAGCAGAATGAGTCAGAATAAACATGGATACAACTGCCTCATATCAGATTCCTTTTCTCAAGTAGCCTCTCTGGCTGTCTTATGCTTCCACTGCCCCTTGACCATAGGAATTTATTTTCTTCTCAATTTTCTCACATCATATGCCAAAATCCTCTCAGGTTCTTCATGGTACAATAGATTTGCATGAACCTCTACATCATCAGCATATAATATCTTCCCAAAATCAGATATCCACTTTCTCAAAGATGATATGTGAAACACATTATGTATATCAGACATAAGATCAGGTAATAATAACCTATAAGAAGAACTACCAATCCTCTCAATGACCTCAAAAGATCCAACATACCTTGGACTGAGTTTGGTAATTCTCCCAAATCTGCTAACACCTTTCATCATACTGATTTTGACATATACAAAGTTACCAATCTAAATGCAACCAATCCGTGCTTCTGATTGTAATACTTCTTCTGTCTATCATGTGTAGATTTCAATCTTTCTCTAATCAAATTGATCTTTGTAATAATATCATCCACAAAAACTGAACCTATCACTTGTCTATCTCCCGCCTTCATTAAAGTCAAAGAAATCCTACATGTTCTGTCGTACAGAGCTTCGTAAGGAGCCATGCCTATGCTAGACTGATAGCTGTTATTATATGCAAACTCTATCATTGGGATATGATCCTCCCAATTACCCCCAAAATTCAAAACACATAATATCAGAAGATCCTCTAATACCTGAATAGTCCTTTCAGACTGTCCATCAATATGCGAATGAAAAGCCGTACTGAAATGTATCTTCATACACAGTTCCTGTTGAATACCTCTATATAAACTGGAGGTAAACATGCCATCCTAATCAGATACAATCACTTTCGGCACACCATATATCCTGATAATATCTTTAACATAGATCTGTGCTAACTTGTCCACCGGATATGTCCGTCTAATCAGAAGAAAATGGGCAGATTTTGTTAGTTGATCAATAATAACCCAAATAGCATCATGCCCTTGCCTTGATTTGGGGAACCTATAGAAAAATCCATTGTTACCTCTTCCCACTTCCACTCAGGAATAGGTAACAACTGTAGAAGACCTCCCGATCGTTGATGCTCTGCCTTCATTAGCTGATATGCCTCATATTTCGAAACAATCACCGCTATGTCTTTCTTTAATCCAGGCCACCAAAACATACCTTTCAGATCTCCGTACATCTTGTTACTTCATGGATGAATAGTATAACCTAAATAATGAGCCTCATGCAAAATCTCTTGCCTCAGATTTCTAAAAATAGGGACCCAAAGTCTATCCTTATAGAAAATGATACAAGAATCATAAACTCGTAGTTCAAATTTCTTACCAGATATGATCTAATTAGTTAACTTTAAATATTATGCATCTAGTTTTTGAGCTTCATGAATTTTTTCTTCTAAAGAGGGCTGAATAATCATCTGAGTCACTATACCAGAATTCCAATCAGTAGAAGAAATCACCTCCAAATGTAATATCTCCATATCACGTATTAAATGCTCATCAGAAGTAAGTTTTATACATGATAATGTTAAAGATTTTTTGATCAGAGCATCTGCCACCATATTTACCTTACCAGGCTAATATTAAATAGTCAGATAATAGTCCTTGATCAACTCAAGCCATCTCATTTACCTCAAATTTAGATCCTTTTGAGTGAATATGTACTTCAAACTCTTATGATCAATGAAAATCTCACACCTGATACCATACAAGTAATGATGCCAAATCTTTAAAGCAAATACAACAACAGCCAACTGTAGATTATGGGTCGGATAATTCCTTTCACGTGGCTTTAACTATCTTGAAGCATAAGCTATTACCCGACCATGCTGCATTAAAACACATCCCAAACCTTTTAATGAAGCATCACTGAATACCTAAAATCCTTCTATTCCATAGGCGAGAGCCATAACTGGAGTTAAAGTCAAACAATCTTTTAATCTTTGAAAACTAGCCTCATATTCTGGTGTCCAAATAAAAGTTACCGACTTCTTAGTCAGTCTCATTAGAGGTGCAGAAATCTGAGAAAATCCCTTCACAAACCTCCTATAATATCCAGCCATACCTAAAAAATTGCATATCTCAAACACCGTAGTAGGCCTCGGCCAATTTGTGACTGCTTGAATTTTCTAGGGATCAATAGAGATATCATCACTGCTTACCACATGCCCCAGAAAGGAAATACTCCTCAGCCAGAACTCACATTTGGAGAATTTTGCATACAACTAATTTTGCCTCAGAGTCTCCAATACACTTCTCAAATATCTGGCATGATCGTCCTCAGAAGCAGAATATATCAAAATATCATATATGAAAATGATCACAAATTGATCCAGATAATCTTTGAATACTCTGTTCATCATATCAATAAAGACATCTGGTGCATTAGTCATCCCAAATGGCATGACCAAAAACTCATAGTGTCCGTATCAAGTACTAAAAGCTATTTTCATCATATCAGCTTCTCTCACATTCACCTAATAGTAATCAGATCGTAGATCAATTTTTAAGAATATAGAAGATCCAGCAAGCTGATCAAATAGATCATCAATCTATGGTAGTGGATATTTATTCTTATTAGTCACTTTGTTCAACTCTCTGTAATTAACACACATATGTATCGTACCATCATTTTTCTTCACAAATAGAATAGGTGCTCCCTAGGGAGAAACAGTAGGACAAACAAATCCTCTATCAACCAACTCTTGGAGCTAAACCTTCAACTCTACAAGCTCCTTTGGTGCCATCCTATATGGAGCTTTAAATATTGGGGCCTTACGTATAATTATATCAATATAGAACTTTATGTCTCTATCCGGAGGTAAACTGACTAACTCCTCAGGAAATACATATGAGAAATCTCGTATTACTGGGATGTTAGAAAGAGAACCCACATCTATGTTCCTTTCCAGAACTGGTGCTAGAAACACCATACAACCCTTCTTTCATAATTTACTTGCTTCCAACATAGAGATTATACAAGATAAAACACCTTTAACTCCTTGAAATATACAACTTTTACTGCCTATAAATTATATAACTCGCTTCTTCAACAATCAATTTGAGTCCCATATTGACTCAACAAATTCATACCCAAAATAATATCATATAAGGAAATGGGTAATAAAATCAAACTAGATTTCCACTTCTTATCAGAAATCTCAATATCACAGAAATAAAATTTTCTAGCTATCATACTATACCCAGCCAGCAAAATAATAGAAAGAAAAACATGTAGTATAATTGAGGCCAATTGTAATGAATTGAAGCAGTGCTCAGAAATAAATGTTTGACTAGCTCCAGAATTGAATAAAACATGATATGAATACTCAGAAATATAAACCGTACATGTCATAACATCTGGAGCATCCCGAGCCTCCTGTTGAGTCAAACTATATACATATGGTTGAATTAGAGCTAGAGCTATAGAATAACTATGCTCTCTCTGACTACCGCCAGATGGTCTCCTTGCCACTAAACTCAAACCACCAGCTCTACCAGATGATTCTTCAAAAAACGTGTGGGTAGGAACTGCACTCGGCCTCCCTACTAGTCTAACAAAGCTCTTTGATCTGAACTTAGATCGTCGTTCAAATCCTGATTGTGGGCATTCTGCTACCCGATGTCCTATTTAACCGCATCCGAAACACTGTCCAGTCATACTATAACACTGACCAAAATAATGTCGACCACAATTTTGGCACACAGGTGCCCGATTAACAGAACTAGAACTGGCTGTAGTGCCACTACCAGTAATTGCTATAGTTACTGACTGTCCACTTCTCTTAAAATCTCCAGATGTAAATCTATTCTTCTTTCCAAAAAAACCACTATCATAAGTATCAACACTGAACCTCTTTCTACTAGCAGTCCACTACTGCTGAGTAGCCATCCGATCATTCTCTATTAGACGAGCTCTCTCCATAAGCTTAGAGAAATCAGAAATATGAAATGACATAAGAGGTTGTCTCAGGCTTTCTTGAAGTCCTCTTAGAATTTTATAGCACTTCTCCACAAGAGTGCTAACTAACTGTGGAGCATATCTAGTAAAGTATTGAACTCTACCTCATACTGCATAACTATCCTGCTCCCCTGAACCAACCTCAAAAAATTCTCTTGCATTTGTGTCGTATAGAAGGGGGTACAAACCAAGCTCTAAACACCTTAGAGAACTCCTCCCAAGAAATCAGAGAGTTCAATTTCCCTTGAAATTTCTCCTCCTACTGGCCAATCCACCAGCGCTCTGCCTCACCTTCTAACAGAAAGACTGCTAACGGTACCTTTCTATCAAGAGGACATTGCATACCATCAAATATCTTTTTCAGCCTCCTCAACAAGTCCTCTAATGCTTTAGGCTCAATAGGGCCCTCAAATCTTGGAGGCTTCAATTGCAGAAATATTTGTAGATGTTTATCTACATCTTTAGATCTACCAATAGAAACTTTGCTTTGTGCCTCACCCATCATTTGAGCTATTAATGTAACAAACTATGAAGCTGTATCTGAACCAACTATTGGAGCAAAACCATATATAAGTGCCGAATGACTAGCACTCTGTCCATCGGTCATATCTGGGTCTGGTGGATCCATAATCATACAGAGTATGCAACTATACACATATGCACATAAAATAAAAATAATGAACACTCAGACAGACTAGAAACTATCCCACAAGATTTACAGATCCAATTCCATATACACATATGCCTATAGCTCTATTTTACGATCCAATTCCAAAACTATTGCTCTAATACCACCTAAAAGTGCTTTTCACAACCCAACCCGATCAGGATAGGTCCTATCACGCTGAGCCGTGACAGGTTAACCCAAGGATCTAGTTTTGAAATTTTCTTTCATATTTTCTGTCGATATTCATTAAAATAATGGTGAACCACATAGCCACTAAAATATTCAAATACAGAAAAACTCATCCATAAAGTTTCTTTCATTCATCAAAATAATTATATACACTATAGTCCATGGTTATAGACATGGGTTACAGAACTGAAAAGTAAATTAGTCATTACTGTAAAAAAATCAAAATAGAAAAATATCTATAATCTCAGATCTGATCCTGATCAGTTAGTCCATAACTTCTTTCCTTTTACCAGACCCTGAAAACTATGAATAAAACCATAGTGAGCTATAACAGCTCAGCAAGTCACACAAGCCAATCTAAATTTCCAAACATTCTCTTATATCAAATATTTTACTGAAGACTTAAAAGTAGTTAATTGCAGTTTAAATAATTCACTAAACTAAGAATCACAAAATAGAATAATATAATAAATGCATAACAAATATTCTATGATTCAAATAACCGTACAGGATAGATAAATCATATAATAGTACATAACAAATAATAATACATAACAGATGAATCAAATAGCAGTACAGAATATATGAGTAAATGCAAATTCATATCACAGAGTTATTCAGATCACATTTCTTGGACCCAGATAGAATTTTAAAGGATTCTAGCTCTTATGGCTCCCTTTTTATTCATGTTTAAACACCAGAATATATCAGATTAAGATCTTATTTCTTGAACCCAGATAGAATCTCAAAGCATTCTGGCCTCTTATGCCTCTCAGAAATTCTCTGACATAGACATAATCTCAAAGGATTTTGGCCCCTTATGCCTACCATAAATTCCCTGAGACAGATAGATTCTTAAAGGATTCTAGCCCCTTATAACTCCCAACATATATCATTTAATCACATGTGTACATATATCATCACATTATAATAATTACATAGTAATTGTCCATGTATCAAAATATCATAATATTGTATAATGGAAGACAACAAAAAATCTAATGAGGTAAAAATGCATAGTTTTAGAAAATTACCAGATTACTATGGATTATGTAAAATAATATTTTTAAGACTTTCATTGTACTATAACACTAATTTTTAATGTCCCGATAATTTTCTATTCAATAAAAATCCTCAGATTTCAGAATACCCGTGAAAAATTTCTAGAAAATATTTATAATGTGTATAATCATAATCTCTATGACATATAAAAAGTTACGCTGTGAAAGTTTTATCGGTGCAAAGTTATCCCTTTTTTTGCTAATGCAAACAAAAATTTAATAGAGATATTCGCCAAAATTTTGACATTTGAAAATAGAGATAGGCATAATGTGTCTTACCTCGAGTCGAACAACTTTTCCAACTATGTCGATGGACAAAAATGGTCTGAAGTCTCCAAAAAACCAGATTTCCTCTTTCTCCCTTTCTCTTTCTCTCTCCTGCTCTTTCTCGCTCTCTCTCTCTCTCTCGATCTTTTCAAATGGAGAATAAATATCAGAATTAGATATTTGTAATCATACGGATGATATTTAGATTCATAACAAGACGAATGCCTCTATTCTGTTCTTAGATAATGATTATACAAACGATAATTAATTTCGTACTAGGACGAATGCCTCTATTCTGTTCTCAGACAACTATCATACAGAAGATAATTAATTTTGTATTGGGATGAACACCTCTATTTAGATCAAAATTAATTCGTCCAAATGATTCATATAGATGAAATAAAAAATTCTAACAGTTCGTCCCAGACGAACCTAGTTCGTACTGAACGAACTTCTCTGAGTTAACCAAAAAAATTCTTTAAAGTTTAAGGGTTTCACAAGAACAAATACAATGAAAAAACTAAAACAAAAAATAATTCAAGGACTAAACAACAAAACAAAATCAAAAAATTACACATCAACATAAACACAGAAGCTAGAAAAAACATGTAAACAAAAACAAGCATAACAAAAATAAACAAAACATATATATTGAGAAGATAATGAATGGTTGATTTCAAGTGATAGGATATAAATATTGAGCCCAAAAACCATATGCTCCCACTGGGTCTTTTATGAGAGTCCTTAAATCTAATGATCATGGAAGAATAGTTTTGGGAGCCCAAGTGAGTTTGGGTCCATTCCTGAATTTGAATAAATCATCAACATGCATGTCATGTTGTGTTTGATGGGGATTTGGTCTCCACACCAAGTGTGTTTTATGATGAATAGTATAAGTGTGGCTAATGTGTCCTAACATGCCACTGTTGGTGGAATTTTGAAAACATGTTTTGAAAAATATTAGTTTTCTTTGGGACTTTTAAAGTTTAGATTTAACTCTAATTTTAGAAGTCGAATCGACCTGTTTGAAAAAGTATATCGCCCCGAAGGACAAAAATAAAATTCCATAACGGCGTTCAGACTTAGAATTATGTAATTCATCTTGAATATCGTGGCTAGATTCTAAAGAGAACTTCACACGGCCCCGAGGGGACAAGGTAAAGTTTAACTAAATATCCAGTTATGATATTCAAGGGGTATGACGAAATCGTATCTAAAACCTTATCAAAGGAGGATGTATTTCCCCAAAGGGAGATAACACCTCTCAATGATAATTCTTCTAATATGATAGCGACAATCGTTCTTTAACTTTTCCCAAAGAAACCTAAGAAGATTTTAAAAAGATTAATTTTGAAATCAGATATGTGTGGTTCCAAATCTCTTACGAGGGCAAGCCCTCGTAGTTAATTATATCATAGGTAGATAGGATCTGAAAGAGTATTTAGGGTTTAGGGTATAGTGTTTATGTAAAATTTATATCAAAATTATTATTTTTTTGTTTAATAGAAACTGGGTATTGTTGGATATTGCTATATATTGCTATGTATTTAGATAATACAAGCTTATGTCAACCAAACATTATTGTAGTTGTTCATTTGAAAACTTTTTAAGATTTTTCACGTATGTGTATTTGAGAAATTTTGTGGGAAATGCTATTTTTGCTATGTATTTAGATAATACAAGCTTATTATTCTCTGCGAAGTCACTGGATATTGTTGTGTTTTGCTGAGTATAAAATTTTCACACCCTCACGAGCCTCACGCATCCAGGCGAAAACAAAAATGACACACAATCGCCAAAAAACTAAGAAAAATAGGCAATCCTAAAGGCAATCAATTCAACACATTGAATATAAATTAATTAATTAATGAATGTCCATAGGAAAAGTTGCCTTGCTTATTACAAACCAGAATTTTGCAGAAAGTAAAGTGGCCGGCACCACTGACAACAACCCGGATTCTAAACCTAGTAATGACGCAAGTAGTTTTGAGTGGGATATTGTCAATCTTCAAATCTTCAGTCTTGTTCTTCTTTGGGCTCCTTTTACCTCAAGCTCCTTTGATTCTTTGTACTGGACTACCCAAATGGATAAGAGGGCATTTCCTTTAAGGGGAAGGCCACTCTTTCTTCTTTGGGTAGGGAGGAGTGTGGCCCAAATTTGGATCTCCAAATAGAAAAGGGTCTACTCCCCTTAGGGGCATCCTTTTCTCTTCGGAGTCCAAGCTTTGGACCTATATATCCCAACTCAAAGCTAACTTTCACAACACTTAATAATTACGCAAATTATATTTATTTCAAAATAAAATCTAGACTCACCTGCAGGGTTATCCTAAGCAGTTAATAAATAAGATGCAATTATTCCCAAGTAGTTATATGTGTGCAGAAAAGAAAGTAAAACACACTGGCCACGCTCTTTTTTATTTGGGGGCTTTAGCAGCTGAAGCACCTGTGCAAGCAGTTATAACAATTGATAAATTTTTTTTATTAATTTATCCCCCTTTTTATTGCCCTGCATGAGCGTGGCCACCTGCAGAAAATTATGTGAAGAACCAGATCGTACCTAACCTAGGGGTAGTCTTGTCGCCAAACACATCAACCATCCACAGAGTGCAGTAAAAAGTAAACAGACACAGCAAAGCAATTTCATTCACAACATGCAGTGAAAACTACGAAAAATCCGGCAAATAGTAGTAAAGTAAACACCGGCCTAACCTAGATCTAGAGTTGGTTGTCCTAGCACATCATCTAAAGTGTGTGTAAAAGATCGTGTGGCTGGGGTAGGTCCTAAAGTGGGTGATTAGTTAAAGTTATCTAGAAAAGTTCTAAATTTGTTAGGGCTTAAAAGGGGATTTAGATTAAAATTTAAGTATTGATAGATTAAAAATTTTAATTAAACATATTTTAAAAGTTAATTGACTAATACCTTTGTTTCACACCGAGGCCGTGAAGTTTATTTCACCTTCCTTGGGGCTAAGCTAATAGCCTTGTAGGCCTGGGTTACCAAGTAGCGATCGGGGTTGATTAAGTTATTTAAATTGGTTGGAATTAAAAGAGTGGATTAATATAAAAAAGAGTTGGTTACTGATTTTAATGTATTGGTTGAGAATTTTATTATTCTATTAAGAGAACTCTGAAATTTGGAGGAGTTAATAAGTTTTGGAGGTTATCAGGATATGCTAACTAAGGGGTCAAAATTTGACTTTTAAAATTAGAGTTAATCTTAAAGGTTTCAGATTTTTAATAAATACTAGACTTAATTATGAGTTGTTAGACAGTTGGCACACTCAATTTGGAGTTTTCTATCAAAAGTTATGAATTTTAGAAATTTTAACCCGATTTTAACCTAGAGTTGACCAAAATGTTGACTTTTTGATTTTGATGATTTTTTAGTACTTTAATATTTTTAATAAATATTAGGCATTATAATGAGTTGAATGCAAGTGAGTTTGGTCAACTTGGATTTTTCTTGATTTAGTTATGAATTATTGAAGTTTTGAGCACTCTAATGAATTTTGGAAATTGCTTAATTAATGGCACGTTTTATGATTTTGCTTCAAATAAGTTCCCATCTTCTTGAAAACACCTCCAAAGGTCAGGAATGACCTAAGGAGGGATTCCCAAGTGTTTGAGAAATTTTTGGGATTTTTAATTATTATTAATTATTAATTAAATATGGGTTTTTTAGTTAAAATTACATTAATTACAGAATTGCTGTCAAATTAAGAAGCTTTTAATTTTCATTAGTTAAGGACTTAATTCTGGTAAGTTAGAGGGGTTAAATGTATTTTTTGGAGTTAAAATGGATTTATTACATTTTTTGAAGTCTTAGGGCTTAATTAAGGGTTTAAGATTAGGAAATTTGATTAAGGGCCTTAATGATTTCCAAAACCAGTGAAAATTTTTCTAAGGGTTGTACATGCCACTAAGTTCAAATGTTCAAAGTTTCAACTCAAGGGGAAGTGAATCCTAATTATTGGAATTTTTCTAGGTTTTCTATACATGAGTCCTTAATTGTGTCACTAATTTAATGGGCTTGAATTAATATTTGAACTAACCCACATACTCAATACATAAGGCATGCATAAACACATGAACACATTCAACACCTAAATCTAGGAGAGCATTAGACTGTGTGGTGTGTGTTTCCTAGACATACAAGAATTAATTAGCATAATTAACTAAAAATAAGATTAGTGAATACTCAAGAAATGATTATCCACTAATTATCCCCATTATTTCCATTCATACATTCGACTTATTCTCAAGATTCCAAGAGGATCTCACAAGTTTTTTTTTAGATATGTATATATAAGTATATACTAAAAGGAGCTATATATATATATATATATATATATATATATATATATATATATATATATATATATATATATATATATATATATATATATATATATATATATATATATATATATATATAGATACATATATTTAAATGTATAATAGTTTGAAATTACTATTGAATGAATTCCTAAACATGTTAAAGATCATTTGGCCTTCCCTCTTTTGTGGTTAAAAAAATAAATATATATATTTTTTATATATATACATATATTTTTTGAGTTAATAAAATACTAGTTAACATTAGAACATTTGAGTAATCCAAATTAATCGAAATAAGTACGGTTTTAAATCCTAAAAGTAACTTCAAATGAAGTTCTAAACTTACTGAAAATTTCAATATGTTATTTATATTATTAAGAATTAATATAAATTTAATGAAATTTTTAGAAACAATTGAAGGGTTTGAAATAATTTGAAATTGTTTGGAATTTGAAATAATATCCATATTAAATTTAATCATTACTTAAATATTCTCTGAAAGTCATAAAAAAAACTATTATCTAAAATAAAATAATTTATTATAAATTCTGGGAACACACACACACACACACACATATATATATATATATATATATATATATATATATATATATATATATATATATAAATTCTGGGAACACACACACACACACACACACACACACATATATATATACATATATATTTATATGCATGTACTTAGAATTTTAATAACTACCAAAACATGACTCCAATAAGTGTATAAAAATTCTTGGAGGTCAGTCATATACTCAAAAATACTCATGCCAAATTTCAGATAAAAATATCTTATATATATTTAATTAAAAATAAAATATAATTTTATGTATTTCTTAAATTACTAATAAAATAATAGTCAGAACAGTTTGATTTTAATTTTAAAATAAACTAGACAAAATTCTGAACAGTTTGATATATTATTCTTATTTTTTGGTTTTAAATTTTATTTAATATCATTTTTCGAAGTTCTATTAATAAAAAAAGATTTTAAAATGATTTTTTTAGTCAAATGGCGGCGCGGCAGGACAAATGGCGCGCTCTGATTCGCGGGATCGAAGTCGCGTGACGGCGGGGACACGCGTCAGCGCAGGCTGCTTCACGCGGTTTCACTTAACCACGTCAGCGGCTAGCGGCAGCCGTTGGATTAACCGCGGGTTCGATCTAACGACTGAGATCGCATTCCGCTGTTTGATCTCAGCGGAGGAAGATCAAACGGCGGAGGTTTGATCCCGCTATTCCGAACAGACGGCCCTGATCTCGTCAGAAAATTGATCAAACGCTAAATGAATACACGGGCGAACCAAGGTGTGGAGCGGCTAGATCTGGACCGTTGATCATGTGATCAACGGTCCAGAAAATGTACATCCGCAGCGAACTATGGATGACGCCCTATAATCCGTTATTTGGTTCGTTCTTTTGATCGAATGGACCAAACCACTTGAAATTTTAGACCCAAGAAGAGGATATGAACAGAAATGATAGGGAAAGATTCATTTTGCCTAAGATATTCAATACATGAAGCTAATTAAGTCCATCTAATGTGAGCTTGATCTAAGGTTTTGAGAGATTATACCGTTGGATCTTCAAAATTTCTGGATGGATGAGCTTGTAGACTGTCTAAGTGAAGATCCCTAGCACGAAACTGAGCTCGAACACGCCTGGATCGACCGCTACAAGCCTCGGATGAACTAGGTGGTTGACTCACCGGAGAACTTGCCGCCGGTGTCGTGCAACCACTTGGATTTTGTAGTGAGAAGGTAGAGAAGGCCCTGAGGAGCTGAAACAAACCAAGAATTCGCTCTGGGAGGTTGGGGTTAGTGAGAGAAGCTACCTTGATCCAATGGCCTCAAAAGTCACCTTTTCCCCTATTCAAATGGCCTGGGCTGGATTGGATGGCTGGGATCGATTCATGAGCTCTCCAGATGATGCCACATGTCCCTGGAATAGCTAGAAGGCTGCCTCAAAGGCTGGGCAAGCCTTGCCTCCATTGGGTGGACTTGGGACAAGTGAAGGGGACCACTACCATTTAAGGCTAAACCAAGGGCTGGGCTTCGTTATGGAGCCTGTTAGAGAACTTTAAGGTTTTAATAGGTCGGTCTAAAGCAGCCTAAATCAAGGGAAAGTGGGCTAAAGGCTGATTATGACTTTTTGGAGAGGTTTAAGTCTTGGATTTGACTGTGTTAACCAGTCAAGGGGTCAAGGGAGTCTGAGTTGGCATCAAAGCAAGCTGTATAGTGTGTTTCACTGGCTGGATGGGCCTAGGTTGAGCTAGATTGGTTGAAAGGGTCGGGTTGACCATAGAAATGATCCTTTAAGCCTTGAGTTGACTAGTTTGACCAGTCAACCCAGTCAAGGGCTGATGAAGTGGCAAGGAGAAGTTTAGGATGTTGGTAGGATAGATCGAATGAAGGCTTCATGTTATGCCATTGAAGTTTGAATATTTGAAATGGGATTTGGGCTATTTTGACTAAGTCCTGATGCTTTGACTTAGTCGACTTGGCTTAGATTTGGGTTGACTAAGAGTTGAGACATGGTTAGGTTATGTTAGGAGTTGATTTTGGAGCTCTGAGAAGGATTCCATGGGTTGAATGGGTTAAAACAACCCATTAGAGCCTTGAGGAAATTTTGAGTAAACCTAGGTTGACTAGGTCAACCAGGTTGACTTAGGGTGTGGGTTCAATCTGGACAGATTTGAGACAATATTTGGAGTCTGGTAGAGGTGGTTTGAGGAATCAAATAGGCTATTTGGGTCAAATAGGCCTATTGGGCCTTTAATGGGCCTTTAAGTCAAAGTTGGTTGAGTTGGTCAACCAGGTGGGTTTAGGGTCTAGAAATGGGTTCAATCAATTTGAAATGACCTTTAGAGTCTATTGGATGTGGTCCCAGGGTTTGTAGGATTTGATTTGGCTAATGGGCTTTATTGGGCCCATTAAGGGTCATTTGGGTCAAAATGGTTGACATGGTAAACCAGGTTGACCCAGGGACTGGGATCAGGCTTCACAGGTTTGAAATGACATTTCAAGACCAATGGAAGTGGTTCCATGGCCTAGAGAGGTCATTTTGGTCAACACACCCATTTGGACCCTTAAAGGCCCTTTTAGGTCAACTGTGTTGACTTGGTCAACCAGATTGACCCAGGTCCTGGGAATGGGTTGAACAGGTTTGATTTGATGTTTAAAACTTGCTGCAAGTGATTGTATTCAATTCAGAGTTCAATTGGTTTGAAATGCCTGTTTGAGCCCCATAGGGGTATTCTGGTCATTTTGGGCTTATGGCCACTAGGGGCTGGAATGAGTCCAGAAAAATACATTTTATTGATCAACATATCAAGATTAATAGTCTGGAAGTGGCTAAAGGCTTTGGTGAAGTCTCTAGGGTCAGAATCTTTATGGTGACAGGTCCAGTGGCATAGGCTGTAAATATTTGAAGGTTTTACAGCCTTTGGATTTTGATTTAAATTCTGGGGTTAAAGACCTCAGAATGGGCTCAAATTTGATGGGTTGCCTCTAGAGATGTGTCTCATCAATATGCAACTGATAGACTCTAAATTAGAGGTCTTTTGACTGGGTTTTGAGATGTTTGAAAAATCTTTAAAAAAAGGTCTTTAGGACAGGGCCTTAGGACTTAGAATTTGAGTCTGAATTTTTTTTGAATTTGGAATGGATTTCAAGTTTGAATGATTAATATTGAAATATCCAAATCATTTACAATCATGTGGTGATTATTAACGATTGGATGGGGTCAAAGCTTAGATCAAAGGTAGGATCAAAGTTTAGATTGAAGTTTGAATTCTCAATTGGACTGAGAGAAAGTTTGAATGGATCTGAAGCTTGAATTGATCTGGGATTTGAATTGATCAAAAGTATGGTTTGATTTGAATCTGGATTGGTCCTAGAATCTAGAGGGATTCTAAGATCAAGGATCTAGAAGGGTTCTGGGATCCAGATAGGCCTTAGGGTTTGAACTCTAGAAGGGTCTTAGGGTCTAGGATATGAAAGAATCCTAGGATCTAGAGCAGACCCTAAGGTCCTTAGTCTAGAAGGATCCTAAGCTCCAGAATAAATTCTAAAGTCTTAATCTAGGAGAATCCTAGGGTCTAGGCTGATCAGGAATAATCCTAAGGTCTAGAGTGGATCCTAGGATCTAGGGTTGACCTGGAGTTTTTAAGGGCCTCAGTGACCTCATACAAAAAATGAGGTCAACAAATGGATCCCCAATGTGTGAGGTAGAAGGAACTTCTACTGCACACATTGGCGTTGACCAAATAGAAGTAGAATCTTAAGGATGGAAGGGAGGTGATCTCCCATTCTCAAGCCTATAGGATGCTAATGGAAGGCTTACACCTAATAGAAAAAGAAAATTGGAGAAACCAAAGTAGGGGATACCTAACCTTGGGTCTAAGGAAGGGCATCACCCAACCTTAGGTCTATAGGATGCTGATAGAAGACTTACTCCTAGTAGACAGATTAACTGAAAACCAAGGTAAGGAATACCTAGCCTTGGGTTTAAGGAAGGGCATCACCCAACCTTAGGTCTACAGGATGTTGATAGAAGACTTACTCCTAGTAGACGGATCAACTGGAAACCAAGGTAGGGAATACCTAGCCTTAGGTCTATGGAAGGGCATCACCCAACCTTAGGCCTATAGGATGCTGATAGAAGACTTACTCCAAATAGGCAGATCAACTGGAAACCAAAGTAGGGAATACCTAGCTTTGGGTCTAAGGAAGGGCATCACCCAACCTTAGGTCCATAGGATGCTGATAGAAAACTTACTCCTAGTGGACAGATCAACTGGAAACCAAAGTAGGGAATACCTAGCTTTGGGTCTAAGGAAGGGAATCACCCAACCTTAGGCCTATAGGGCGCTGATAGAAGACTTACTCCTAATAGGCAGATCAACTGGCAAACTAGGATGGTGCCACGAAGGGCATACTCCACCAGTAGCGAATGGTCATGTGGAGAGAAAACTTGCTCCACACAGAGGACCGAAACTGGCAAACTAGGATGGTGCCACGAAGGGCGTACTCCACCACTAGCGAATGGGAATCAGGATGGTGCCACGAAGGGCGTACTCCACCACTAATCCCCAGGTCAAATGCCAGGGCGGTGCCACGAAGGGCGTACTCCACCACTAGTAGGTGCGATCCTAAGGGAGGGGACAGTCCGACCCTAAGGAGAAGGTGAAGAGCGTTAAAAAAAAGGAAAGAATTTACAAAAGAAAGAATCGAGTTGCGCATCAAGAAAGGGAAATTTTATTAATTGATAAGATGAGCTACATCAAGCGTAGTATTTCTTAAGGAAACGCCCATTGACAGGTAACATTGGGTGGTTTCCTTTACAATCTACTAACTGATACGAGCCTCCTTCGTAGACAGTCTCTATAATGAAGGGTCCTTCCCACGTAGGTTCGAATTTGCCTCACAACTTTCGATGGGCTAAGATAGACCTCCGAAGGACCAACACCAAGTCTCCTGCTTAGAAGGTCCTAGGTCGCTTAGCTTATCATGGGCTTGAACCATACGGGACTTATATAACTCTAAACTTTGTTGAGCTTGGAGACGTCGCTCTTCAAGGCCTTCGAGTTCTTCCAACTGCAATTTTGCATTTTGTTCGTTTGTGATCTGATTCTGAACTGCAATCTTGAGCAAAGGGATTTGTATTTCCAAGGGTAGAATGACCTCAGATCCATACACTAGTGCAAACGGGGTGGATTGGGTCGGGGTTCTATAAGTGGTACGATAAGCCCACAAAGCTTCCACCAACCGCTCATCCCACTATCGTTTGTTATCATCAAGGGTCTTTTTAACAATTTGCACCAAGGTTTTGTTGAAGGCCTCGGCTAATCCATTTGCCCAAGGGTAATAGATCGTCGATTATCTCCAATCAATATTATGACGTCTCACAAAACTGTTGATTTTCGTAGACTTGAATGCGGACCCATTATCAAATATGATTCTGCGGGGTACGCCGAATCGATATACAATATGGTCACGAAAGAATTTTAAAACATGGTGTGATGTCACGTTGCGTAGGGGAATTGCTTCCGCCCACTTTGAAAAGTAGTCAGTCGCTGCTAATATGAAACGATGACCTCTCGTGGAGGGAGGGTCAATCGGCCCAATGATATCTGTGCCCCAACTCTCGAAGGGCCACGAGGCTATCGTAGGGTGTAACACATTAGGCGACTAATGTAAAACAACACCATGGACCTGACATTGATGATAGTGTTTTGCAGTATTCATGCAATCGTCAATCATTGTAGGCCAGTAGTATCCAAGTCTTTTAATCTTCAATTTCATTTTTAGACCCAAATGATGTGCACCGCATAGTCCTGAATGAACCTCATTAACAATCTTCAGGGCTTCTCGCTGGTTCAAACAGCGCAGCCACACGTGATCGAATGACCGACGGTACAACAAATGGTTGACTAGTGCATATGATAGGGCACGTTTCTTAATCTGGTTGGAGAGTGATTTATCCTGGGGAAGCTTCCCTTCTTTAAGGTAGTCGATTAAGGGTCGTCTCCAATCGCCTTCTTCGTTGGTTGTCGAAGAGGCAGAAAGGATCTGGAGGGAAGTCTTACTTATATGTTCCAAATCTATAAGAGAGAGGGCTTTACGACCCTGAATCTCTATAGGGATGGAATCCTCCTCAGGACATGCAAATTCCTTTGCAAGTTTTGCTAAGGCATCTGCCGCAGAATTGCTTCCACGGGGAACCCTATACAAAGTGGCGGTAGGAATTTGTTCCAACAAGTGAAGTGTGTACTAGTGGTATCTTAGGAGATTAGGATTCAAGACTTTAAGTTTCGGCCACTTGGTTAATCACCAACTGGGAATCTCCAAAGATCTTAATCTCTTTAATTTTCATTAGGATTGCAAGTTCCAAACCGGTTATCAGAGCTTCGTATTCAGCTTCGTTATTTGTACAGGGCTCTGATAAATGATAGAAAAAGTGCATCATTCCTTTTTCTGGTGTTATAAAAATTAAACCAACTCCAGCCTTTCTAAGAGTTATAGATTGTTGGGTTGCATTCCTATGGGAGGATGCTGCTCCATCAAAATACAATTCCCAGACGGTCTCGTTAGATCCCCTCAAACTCATGATTTGTTCGTCGGGTAGATCATCGTTCAGAGGAGAATCTGCCGGCAGCGGGTGTGCTGCCAGAAAATTGGCGATGGCTTGTCCTTTCACAACACGAAGAGGAGGGAAAGTAATCTCAAATTGCAGTAATATCATAGACCAACGAGCTAAGCATCCTGACAACGTAGGTCGGGTCATAAGATATTGAAAAGGATTAACTCTTGAAATCAAACTGATTGAGTGGGAGAGCATGTAATGCCTCAGTTTCTGAGCTGCAAAAACCAAAGCAAGAAAATGCTTCTCAATTGACGGGTATCGAATTTCAGAAGAAAGAAGTCTTCGACTAAGGTAATAGAGAGCATTCTCCTTCCCTTCGTCGTTGACTTGAGCCAACAGGGCGCCTAAAGACTCGTCTAAGGCTGCAGTGTAGAGAATTAACGGCTTTCCCGAAATTGGGGCTGCCAGAACTAGCGGATTAGAAATGTATTGTTTAATGTTATCGAAAGCATTTTGGCACTTCTCGTCCCATACGAACTTAGCATCTTTTTTTGCAAGGACAGAAAAGGGTTGACATCTCCCGGAAAGATTAGAAATAAACCTCCTTATATATGTCAATCTACCTTGTAGAGACCTTAACTGGGTAAGGCTCTTAGGAGATGACATATCTAAGATGGATTCTATTTTAGCAGGGTCGATCTCGATTCTGCGGTGCCTCATTACGAATCCTAAGAATTTCCCTGAGGTGACGCCGAAGGCACACTTCAAGGGGTTCATTTTCAAGTCGTAGCGCCGCAACCGCTCAAATACAACTCTTAAGTCATACAGGTGAGCCTCTTTGACCTTGCTCTTGACAACTAAATCGTCAATATAGCACTCAACTTGATTGTGGATTAAGTCATCAAAGATATGGGTCATGGCCCGTTGGTAGGTTGCTCCGGCATTCTTTAAGCCAAATGGCATCACCTTATAACAAAAGATTCCAATAGGGGTTCTGAACGCTGTATTTCTCTCATATTCTGGGGCCATCTTGATTTGGTTATAACCCGATGAGCCATCCATGAATGAGAAAATGGCATGTGAGGAGGCAATGTCCACCATGAGTTCTGGTATTGGTAGAGGGAACTCGTCTTTAGGACATGCCTTATTCAGATCCCTATAGTCGACACAAATCCGAATTTAACCATTTTTCTTTCGGACCGGCACGACGCTGGTCACCCAAGAGGGGTATTGTTCCTCTCGAATGAATCCAGCTTCTGCCATTTTTTTAACTTTAGAAAAGACTTGTTGCTCGATCTCTAAGCGCATGCGTCGAGGAGCTTGTTTAACAGGAATGACATCATGCCGAACCCCAAGTTTGTGGACTGCTACCTCAGCAGGAAAACATGACATTTCGTCATATGTTCAGGCAAAGCAATCCCTGAACTCGGACAACAATTTAATTAAATCTTGGGTTTCACCCTCGCTCAACAAAATACTTATAAAGATCGGACGGGGATCATCATCGGTTCCCAGGTTAATTTCTCTCAACTCATCGACTGTAGATTTAATTTCCTCTTCAAATTCAGGGGGTGCATCCCGAACTTGAAGATCATCGGGATCGTCTAAAGTCTCCAAACAGAGCCCATCTAGAGGACAGGAGGGATCTGTAGGGACATTTAGAGAATCGAGATGGTAAGTTATCATTAGGCAATACTCATCATCATCAAATGAACTAACGGTTCCAAAGCCAATACCACTTGTTGGATTTTTATTTATCTTTTTTCGCCAAATATTCTCATGGTATCTAGCTTGACCCTTAGTCCATCGGTATGGTATAGAACCTTTAGAAAAAGTATTTTTTACACAAACAGGGAAGTAGTCAAAAGGTAATTTCATTAATTCATTGAAATTTGCCTCCTCAAGGGTTACATCACCTTCGTCCCTTGCGGAGGAGGAGCCAGGAAAGAATTTCTGGACTTTCTTAACTTCACCATCCAAGTTGGGGATCACTTTGACTTCTAACCCTACAATCCTACCTGTCGACAGTGGGGTCAGAGAAAGGGCCTCAATCCTTCTACTGAGCTTTTCATACATTGTCAATTCAGGCTCGTCACTTTTAACTTTTGAGATATCTACCTCAGGGTCACTGTCCTGGTCTAAGATGAGATCAAATTTTAGAGGAGTATTTATGTTCTGGTAATCGAGAGAGAGGGCAGCACCTTGATTTTCTAGTTCACCATCAGAATCTAATTCCAAATCAATATACACAGGTGCTGCTCTCCTATCTAATGAAGCACGGCCTCGATCTCGTGCCCTTAAAGCCATCCTCCCACCTCTTTGAGGTAATGTTCTTGGAGGCCTAAGGACAATGATATCAGAGTCGTCTTCACTAATCGATCGTGTCATTTCTTAATTGATATTTTTATCTTTTTCTTTCTTTTGGTCGAATTTTTGTCCAACCATTTTCTCCTCAATTTTGATCTCCAATTTAGAACGGGACGAGGACCCTTTTGGTATAAAATATACAGCATCTTCGTAGATCCCAATTTCTTGAATTGAAAATGGTTGCAGATCACCCTTAATCACATGTTCAATGCCGTCTCGTTGATACTTAACGCATTGGTGTAGGGTAGATGGAACCATTCTATATTCGTGAATCCAAGGTCTACCTAGAAGAGCATTAAAGGACGTAGTCGAATCAATTATATGGAATTTAGCTTCAGTTTTTAACCCTCCTATTTCTAGGAGTAAAGTGATTGAACCTAAAGCTTTCTCTCCCTTCTCGTTGAACCCACGAAGCACCAACCTGTCGGTTGAAAGCTTGCTAGTATCAACTCTGAGATAAGTAAGAGTCTTTATGTTCATCACGTTGACCGATGCACCCGGATCAACAAGGACTCTTGATAACTTGAAGTTTCCCACATCTACGATAATGTAGAGGGGGCGGTTGTGGTCGGCAGTTCCCAAGAGTAAATATTCGTCTAAAAAGGTGACTACAGCAACCTCTTTGAAGTAGAATGCCTCACCTCTTGAAGTTGCACCCAACTGTGTTAAACAAATCTCAGGGTCGAGAAGTGCTTTAATTAAAGACTCCCTCATTTCTTTGGAGAGAAGGAGGGCGTAAAAAATACTTAATTTCGCTGGCAACTTCCTAAGGTGGGCTAGAACGTTGTAATCAACCTTAGGAACGACAGACTCGAAACCCGGAGAAATTAAAGGAAATTCTGGTTACTGAGGGGAATCTGGATTTAAATCTTCGAACGGGGATTGCTTGCCTTTATTCTGAGGGGGCAACCTAGGAGGTAAGACTTTACCGCCACGGAGTTGCACCTGCTCGATATCCTCAAGCGGGCAAACTAGAGCGGTGTCTACACTCACTGTAGGCATTGGATCATCGTTTCCTGAAAGAGAGTCAGAATCTAAAAACTCTATCTCGATAGGACTTCCGTGAAAATCAAATTGGGGGAAATCACTTTCTGATAGGGCTTCACATTCGACATCTTATTGAGTAGTCGACTCGGGAAGGTTGGTTTGATTAACATCAAGATTTATTTCATTAGGAATTTTATTCAAAACAGGAGAGTCATCAATTTGTATTTGAGATTCATGGCCAATCATCAAGACAGAAGTAGAAGGATGTTTTTTATTCATCTTTTGACCCTTCGCCTTTGATGGGGCAAAGTAAAAGTCAGATAACAAAAGAGGGGAAAGGGTTTTAACACCACCATCCGCCATTTTAATACATCTCTCATCCACACACTTCCTCTCTACAAAATCATCTTTCTTTTCTTTTACATTTTTCTCAGTAGTTCCTACGACTACTGGAGAGGGAAGTGGCTCAACATCCTTCTGTGAAGCGTCCAGGTCAACCTTCCACACCGGGGCCTGGGCTATCGTAGTCAGCTGTTGAGAAAGGTGAAAAGAGTTGTTAATCGACTTTTTAAATGCCCGGGACAAAGCAATGTCCCAACCATCTTCAATAGGAAGAGAAGAATTAAAGAGATTACCTGAGATAGATTTAACTGAAGCCTTTTCTGGATCGACCAAGTATTCTTTAAGAATTATAATGTTACCTTGAATGTAGTTCCTCTCAAGCCAATCTTTGAACACAATACAGTCCTCAAGTGGGTGACTAAGCATCCGATGGTATGGACAATACTTGGGATCATCTTTTTTACTCTCATCCTCGGGTCTCCTAGCCTCTGGCAACTAAAAATCAGGTTTCTTTAACAAGCTCTTAAAGATCTTCTTAACTGATTCCCTTTTAAATGGATAAGGCTTTGCCAATCTCTCTCTAAAAGGGATGAAGGTGGGATCTCTAGTTGCTGAGGAACTATCTGAAAGGGCTGCTTCTGAAGTGGCTGTGGTGGAGGTGGAGTGCTAGGCTGACTAACCACTGGCCTCTTTCCTTTATCTACTGCTGAGACCATAGCTTTTTTTTCAAAGGTTTTTACCAACTTAGGACCCTTCCTATCTTCAGACTGCTCTCGTAAGAATGGCATCCTAGGAGCCTCTTCCTGCAAATTGCTAGCCTTATTAAGAAGTTTTTTAAAAGTTTTAATAGTGAAACCCTTCAGGAGAAAAGCAACAGGGCCGTGGATGTTCTTTAGAAGAATCTCTACCGCATGTTGCTCTTGTAACTGGGGTTCACACTTCATCGAGAGGTTTCGCCACCTCAAGATGTACTCAACTAGAGACTCTCCCGGTTTTTGCTTTTCAACCACAAGATCGCCCACGGTGGTGCATTGTTGTGCTCCAGAAAATCTCTTAAGAAAGAGATTTTCTAGCTCGCTAAAGGTTCTTACTGAACCGTTGGGCAGATCGGTGTACCATTCAAAAGCAATGCCGGATAGACTACTTACAAATTGACGAAATAGTAGAGCATCTGACCCTCCTGCGTTGCAATAGCTTGCTCGGAAGTGGGACAAATGCTGTCTCGGATTTTCAATTCCAGTGAAAACTTTAAAAATTGGTGGCACAAATCCCTTTGGGTAAGGAACTTAGTCATATTCTTCGGGGTAAGGTCTACCCTTTGGAATAGATGCGGTTCCTTGCGAAAGGGCTAAGGCCTCCCTTACCTGGTCCTCAATTAGTTGCTTAATGTCTTTCTGAGGCAGAATCAGAGGAGTGGTGGAAATTGTGGGGTAAACTGGAGGTGCTTCTACCGGACAAGGAAGGGTTATGGGTGGTGACTCGAGAGGTTTGGAACTAAATTCTGCCCTTTTAGCCTTTTCTGTGAGCTCTCGAGCTGACTGGTGGATTTTAAGAGACTCTTGCTGTGACTTATCCAACTTTTCTTGCATCTCCCTAACTTGTGACATCATGCTTGCGAGCTGAGTCTTCAAGTTTTTTATGTGCTATTCATCTCTGGCCTTTATAGACTCATCTGAATCTGACTCAATAGTATGTGAATCATCATCTTTAACAGATCGACGTTTGCTGGGCTCAGCTTCTTTATTAGATCCCCTAGTCTCAACCATATGAATGCTACCAACATAATCATCTTCATCTCCAAGGAGATCATCCATATCAGGATCAAAAGAGGCCATTCCTTCTTTATTCAACAAAATATTTCTTATTTCTTGAACTACCTCCTCGACCGGCCTATCCCCAATTGACTTAGGATCAAGGGGTAAGTATCCTTTGTACTCTGCCATATCAAATAGTTCTTCAGAATCCACGAGGGCAATGATTTCTATAAGTTTTGGATTAGGATCTGGTTGAGACTTTGTATCCGGTTCATCTTCCATTTCTAGATCCTGGTCAATTCTCTCCTCTTCGACTATCCCAGAACTGGTAGTCAGAAAAGTGGCATCCTCTACGGGGAGAGGGACATATACCTCAGGGGGAGAAGCAGGAGCTTATAAAGTGATAGCTCCATCATCTGGCAAGGTAAGGTCCTCAGACACCTTACTAGAGAGCTTAGGAATGACACTCGGACCTTGGGGATCATCAACTAGGGCAACAGGGATGGCGAATATTGGATCTTGAGCTAGACTGGCTGTGGTAGGACTGTCAACTGTGACAACTGGGGTACTAGTCTGGACATCCATCAAGTCAACTAAAATCGGAGTAGGGTTGGCTGAAACTCGTTGGAGCTGTAAAATGAACTTAGAAGTTATAGGAGGTGGTGGCAGACTCTCCAATTTAGATCTCTTTGGCACATATTTCTTTTCAGGAGATTTGAGCCTTTTTCCTTTAATGTCGATGGACTTTTGAATCTCACCCCCCTTTGGCTTAACAATCACTGAGGCCAATCGCACAGGTTTATGTTGGGGTACTGGGGGTCTACCAGTAGGATGGTCGCCTCTCTCGGACCTAGTCAACACAATACCCTCCGTTTGAGAGGATGGAGGGCGTGACACCCAGTGATATCCATCAACCAGTACCGAAGTAGCGGGCTGTCTAACATACTTCTTATTCTTCCTAACGAATTGTGGGGTCAAATTCTTTGCCTCAGATACTTCTTCCCTCAACACCTCTTTTTGGAAGCGATGTGAGATCACTCCCTTTAATTGTTTTACATACTCCTCCTTAATTTGTCTAGACTGTGCAGCACAGGTATGAATTATGTTTCTTAAAGTCCTTGTCCTCTGGAGATGTTTTTCTTTCTGAGTCTTCTTAGTCGAGTAGTCGAACGGGCATGGTGGGGAACGGGCTATCCTAGCTGCCCTCTCCTCCCCTTGAGCTGAAGCCAGGGGGTAAAAGCGACTCCCCTTTAGGAGGGGAGAGGAAGCAGGAATAGGTAGCTCCTCAGCAGCCTCAGGTTCTACTTGAGCTAGGGTCTTAAAGGGTACAACTCTCTTAGCCTTAGAGATCTTCTTTCTAAGTCTCCTCAAATAGTTTTTCTTATGATTCTTAGTGGCAAAGCTAAGTCCAGAACTAGACCCTTCCTTGAAAACATATTTGACTTCAGTGGGAGGCTCAACAACTGGTTCAGACTGTTTCTGGTCATCACTAACTACTGGTAAGGTAGGTGCAGATCCCATAATCAACTCAACCACTGGGGGAACTTCGTTATTGGCATCCAAACTAACAATCTGGTGTCCATCCATGGAGAGCTCAAGAGTACTGAATCCCATTCCAAAAATGATAGTGCTTCCTTGGTCATTAACAGTCGAGGACAACTCTCGGTCGAAAGAGAAAATCAATTGGCCAGCCATTTGGGATTTTCTGAAAGTTAAAGAGAGGATTGAAATTAGATTTTCTTTAAAAGGGAGACGAAAGAAATAATTTTTTTTTTTTGAAAATTAAGGCTTGTAAGAAAATCTCAACCCTCCAACATGTGTCGAGCAGCGAAGGATATTGCTTAACATATGTTAGTAGGATAAAGAGACTAAGTACATGCCAAAAAGGTCCTCTAAAAAAAAGTTTGACATATGTTAGCCCGCAAGAAGGTCGTATGGGGCAACACATGACAACCTAGAGTTTAAAAGAATTTTGAAAAAATTTTGAATCTTGGAGGGTTTAAGGGGGGTTTTCTCATAGACTCCAGAACACAACAGACAGAGTTTCCCCTTGCCCGAAGGCTTATGGAATTGTGAGAGAACCCAGGTAAAAGGAATAGTCTAACCCTCCCCACCCCTAGAGGTCAAAGGGGAAATGAGGGGGTTAAGACTACAGTACTTTGAGATATCCGAAATCAAAAGTTTTTGAATTCTTCTCAATTTTAAGGATTTATATGTTGAATGGGAAATTTATTGACCATAAATCCATAAGATTGAAAAGGATATCCAAAGATCTAATTTGACACTGTCGCCTCACAGGCTGGGCAGGGGCAGAAGGTTGAAATCAGAACGAAAATCTAGATAAAACTAATTTTGGAGGTAGGACCTCTTTTTAATATTTATTTTATCTTAGATGTTGGCCACACTCACCCATGGAAGAAATAGGTAGAGGGACCAACGGAAGAAATGATAGTTAAAGCTATCGATGAAATGAAATTCTGCCACTATTAAAGATGGGAAGAGAAATTTGGTCCCACCGGGCGTGCCATTTTTGTTGGTGGAATTTTGAAAACATGTTTTAAAAAATATTAGTTTCTTTGGGATTTTTAAAGTTTAGATTTAACTCTAATTCTAGAAGTCGAATTGACCTGTTTGAAAAAGTATATCGCCCCGAAGGACGAAAATAAAATTCCATAACGACATTCAGACTTAGAATTATGTAATTCATCTTGAATATCGTGGCTAGATTCTAAAGAGAACTTCACACGGCCCCGAGGGGACAAGGTAAAGTTTAACTAAATATCTAGTTATGATATTCAAGGGGTATGATTGTCGAATTCGTATCTAAAACCTTATCAAAGGAGGATGTATTTCCCCAAAGGGAGATAACACCTCTCAATGATAATTCTTCTAATATGGTAGCGGCAATCATTCTTTAACTTTTCCCAAAGAAACCTAAGAAGATTTTAAAAAGATTAATTTTGAAATCAGATATGTGTGATTCCAAATCTCCTACGAGGGCAAGCCCTCGTAGTTAATTATATCGTAGGTAGATAGGATCTCCTACGAAAACTTCCGATTAAAATGGTGGCAGAATTTTGTTAAAATTTATAGGAGTGATATCAAAAAAAGAAGTGAATTTTAGAAATTCAACAGGGAATAGATCAAAATTGAGCAGTTATTATCGGAGTTAAAGGAGGAGAGGTAGGGGACACTTTAGGATTCCAGAACCATCCGGAAGTGTCCCAACTTAATCTAAGTGTTGGGCTTCATGTTTTAGATTGAAATGATATTTAATTAGAGTTGAACATTTTATTAGAATTCTGGGATTATATTCCCGAAATTTGGGGTCTTATAATCAAAGATCTGCCCCGGATCCTAAATCTATTTTGGACACTGGACCACAGTCGTCCGATCCTAACTAATGCAGTACAAGATCTGGACTTATCCCGGCCTAGATTGGGGAGCCAGCTAACCACCTAATCGATTTAAAAGAAATGAGTCCGGTCTTTTATGAAAGAGTGGTAGAGACGTTTTATTTAAAGGTTTGGAGAGTTGGGGCCGACATCTAAATTTTCCTAATTGGCCCCTTTGACTTATGTTGGGTGCTAAAATGCTAAAATTGATGAAATTAAAATTTTGACTCTTTTAATTCATTTTTAATGCAGTGCATGCTAGTTAACAATCTCAAATCAAATATGCTTGAAATTTTAAAAACAGGCTTAGAAAATAATTTTTTTGAAGACTGGACTTCCCTAGGTCCGGCACCTCATCCTCATAGGTCAGACTATCTGGACTCTACCCGCAGGCAGGGAAGGGTCTAAAGCAAGGAAAAAATAATGCAGAAATATGCATGCGACCCCGGGGTCGATCCCCGGCTAATTCCTTATATTCATTATTTTTCTATGTTGTTTAGACTCACTAAAATTTTAGACTTTTAAAGTTATGAGTATAAAATTTTCACACCCTCACGAGCCTCACGTATCCAGGTGAAAACAAAAACGGCACACAATCGCCAAAAAACTAAGAAAAATAGGCAATCCTAAAGGCAATCAATTCAACACATTGAATATAAATTAATTAATTAATAAATATCCATAGGCAAAGTTGCCTTGCTTATTACAAACAAGAATTTTGCAGAAAGTAAAGTGTCCGGGCACCACTGACAACAACCCAGTTTCTAAACCTAGTAATGACGCAAGTAGTTTTGAGTGGGATATTCTCAATCTTCAAATCTTCAGTCTTGTTCTTCTTTGGACTCCTTTTACCTCAAGCTCCTTTGATTCTTCGTACTGGACTACCCAAATGAATAAGAGGGCACTTC